>VYZP01053274.1:1464-33290 GCA_013400635.1 Hypocryptadius cinnamomeus
AGTTCCAGCTCTGGTTCAGAGCCAAAGCTGCTGCATAAAGCTCAGCCTGAAAAATCATATTTAGCTGGAGTGGATTGGACTTCAGAGAAGCTCTGTATGAGCAAGCAGTGTGTGCAGACAGTAATAACAGACAGGAATAGCTGAACTTCGATGATGCAGAAGCTATTTATGGAAAATTAAGTTACATTAGTTGCTCATCTGAGAGCAGCAGAGAGTTTCTGTTTGCCAAACATTTTGACTTGAGAGAAGCAAGGCTGGCTGACTTTTAAGGACAGAAGGAAAGGCAGGCCAATGTTTAGACACAGATTAGTAGAGAATGTCTCATCTAGGAGGAGAAACTTTATTGCTTACATTATTAATCCTTGACTGCAGGTCTTTGTGATAAAAATAAATTGTGTCATGAGAACAGGGACTCCAAAAGGCGTGACACCCACTGTGCTGAGCACTGAACAACTTGTGCAAATACAAGTTTGAATAAAAAATTATCACCTGAATTTTGAAGACTTTACCCTCTAAGGAGGCTGCAAAGCCTTGAGGAGATACCTGCTAGCATCCATTTTCTGTTTGGCACAATCTCCCTTGGTGACAGTGACTAGTGGGGTTACTCCCACATGAACTTTGCAAATGGACAGCTATTTTCAAGACTGACATGTAAAAATGCAAGCAACAGATAAATGACAAGAGTGAGGTAAAAGTCAAAGGTAAATATGCATTTTTGTTATATCACTTCTGCTGAAGCAAAACATTAAAGGCTGGCTACTTCTGAAAAAATTTGTAATTCTTTTCAGTGGTGATAGAAGCTGTGAGCTTGCTAAAGCAACCCAGGATGCTCAGTGCATTTTCTTCCATTTTTATTTTTGCAGCAGTTCTCCATAGAACACACTGCAGACACACATCTGAGGATTTTTTTCCTCACAGAATACACCAGAGCTGGATGCTTGAGAAGAGAAAGTGCTAAAGGTTGACTTCAATGGGAATGTTCCCTGACGAAGGTGAAGATTTGACCCAGAAAGGATTGAGTGAGTTTCTGAGCAAACTGAATTATCTTTTGTGTTTTGCAAACATGGGTCAGCTAAAAAAAGTGCAAAAGTTTAGCTCCCAGACCACATGTTTGAGTGAAACTATTTCATGTTATTCCTTTAAAAAACAGCCCTTCTATTTTATTTCCAAACTGCAGTGAAATGTTATACTCTAAATAAAAACTGTCTTTAACCCTGCATTTTGGAAATGTAGTGCATTAGCTGGGGCAGTTACTTGCTGTTTAGATTTTTATTAATTCTAAACTTACCTCTTCTCATGGAACTCTTTTGATTCCTCTTCTACTTGCATTTATTGGCACAGTAAGAACATGTTATTTTCTAAGCAGTTGCTTTAAATTTTGGGCCTTATCCTCTTTTTAGAGAATATTTGTATTGAGCAAAGTACCACAATTGAAATGAGGATACAAACTGTGTTTGGTCATAAGTAATGAAGACTTGTTTCTTCTTCCAAAGGTAAACTGTCTACATCCTGATTCTATAATATTCTTATCTATGAAAATATTAGTTTCCTTATTCTGAAATATTTTTTATCTGCTTAAATTATCATAGCTTGTTTAGGATTATTTGATCATTATAGCTCATTTACAGCAGAACTTAAAAATAGTTTCCAAATCTCTGACATATTTGGAATATTTGAGCCTATTTCAGAATGAAATTTTCTGTTTTGTTCTGATGCAATTGATGTACTGAATCTAAATTAACTGTTTTGATTTCTCTTGCTTATACGTTTTTTTTCTCCTTAAAGCTTCATATAGCAAATGAGCAATATTTTTTTGTCTATTTAACATTAGCTGCATTATATAATACATTGATCTTAGGATATTATGATTTAGGTTGTTTTAATGCATTAATTGGATTCAATATTGAATATTAAAAAGTTAAATAGTTAATAGCCATTTATCAAAGCAGAGAAATAGCCAATGTACATGTAATTTTGTCATGTTGTAGTATTTAAATACTTTTCAGTACACTTTAGTATGTTCCTGTTAATAATTAAAATAATCTTGTGATGGATTAAAGGTGACCAGTTCCAAGAAGAAGAAACATGGAGAGATGCACTGTAAGAAATGAGTTAATGACATGAAAATGTGGGAAATCATTTTTGAAAAGTCTGAATCTCAACTTGTGCTTTATAAATCACGACCCAGAAGTAACTGGGGATTCAGCCAGATCTCATTAATTGCAGAGGAAGAGAAACCATAAAGACTGAAATTGATGTAAAACCAGTTCACTGGTCTATTCTTTTATGGGAACTATTTGGAACCAATCTGTATCTGCAACTCTTCTCTGGGAAATGAGTCGAAGAGCTACAGCAGGTGCTCTAAAGTAATAAGGGATTTCCTGTGAAACCCAGTGGAGGGATGACTCACCAGTTTAATTATGGCTTTCTTCTGTTGTAAAAGCAGGACCATCATTTGTAAAAGGCTCTTGTTGAGTAAATGAGTTCCAACAGAAAATCTTTGATAGGGAAAAGAAGATACCCATATTCTATTTTAAAGGGTATAAGATTTATAGGGAACATCTTCAGACTACTGCAATGATTAGTGTTGTCTGGGTATCCCCAGATTAACTGAATGGAGCAGCAGTAACTCTTTTTGTGCTGTCTGGCTTTGCTTTATTTTGAATTTCTGACTTATCTTTCAGTTCAACTGCTTGATTTATTTCTAAATTATATGCATATCCCAAACAGACATTACCATAGTTCATACTGCTTCAGGATGGTTGGAGTGGGTTTGGTTTGGTTTTTACTTTAAAAATACATAGCTAAAATTACAGTTACTATTTCTTAATTTCACAATACCATTCCTTTTTAGCAAGTTGCATGTCCCTGGGAAATAGGGCAGTCTTTACAAATGGTGAATCACCTCCTGGGAATTTTACTATTTACTTGGAAAACCACCATTTTTCACCTCATAAAATGGAAAATAAGACCTTCCATATCCACTGTGTCTCTGCTGTAAGAAGAGACCCCCTCAGAACTGATACAACATTCCACCCTGACATGTGATGAAAATCCAGGGGACCATAATAGCTGAATCCCCTTTAGCAGAAACACCCTTTACAATATTTATTGCAAAGTAGCAGTTTCTGGTGAAAATTCCATTGGTGAAAAGGAGGGAGGTTCTGATATTTAGGGCATGGTAGACAAAAACCATTAGGCAAAATGGTTCTCTTCAAGGACAGATGGGTCATATAACCCAGCTCTCGGTTCATTTTCTAGGTTGGTTGGTTGTTTTCATCTGACTTCTCTGCCCAGAAGTCATTAACCTGATTTTGCCTGTGTCTGTCACTGTCTGGCACAATGCATCTTCTTGCTAAGAAGGTAAACTTTTGGTATCTGGAGGGAAAAAGACTCCTAGCCAATATAAATCAAGAGAAAAAGGGGAAAAGAAAGCAGCTTAGAAGAGTAGGTGTCATTGATTGACTGTAATTTTAAAGGGTCTTTCTTATGATTGACAAATTCCTGAGATGTTCATTAACTAATGGAATTATGGTGGCAAGTGACTGCTGTCTGCACAGAACATCAGGTTAAAAAGTGCAGAGGAATAATGGATTCTTCTCTGCTGTGGATCAGTCTCCTCACTGTCTGGAGCTCACTCAGAGACACTGGAAAGGATCAAGGAGGTTTCACTTGTGAAATTCCTGTTTATGCTTTCCTCTTCCCCAGGAATTCCTGCTCAAAGCATCAAATGAAGTTGAACTTAGAGGGTTAAACAATAGAAAAAGAGCACCTGGGCCTTAATATATTCAATTACCCAGAAAACAAAATCAGTTTTGTTTTTGTTAATAGCTCTGAAATATGCATTACACTATTTTAATTAAAACAGTCTATTACACTTGCCATTCAGCTCATTCCTGCATATTCCCTTAGGGCAGTAGTCATGTACTGTGATAAAACATAATGAAAATAATTTATAAAGGAAACAATACAATAAATCAATCTGATGCTTAATGAGCCTGCATTACAAGAATGGATACAATATTCTTTTTTAGAATATGTAGTGCATTCTCCTCAAATGACTGGAAGAATGCCCTACAGCACTTAAAAAAATAGCACCTTGCTCCATTTCAGCATGCTTTTGAAGCACTGCAACTTGCAGTTTAAGCAAGTCTTGGCTCAACAAATAGAAATCTCTTTCATTTACACTAGGTTTTTGATTTTTTCTGTTATTTTACCTTTAGTCAGATTCATATGCCTCATAGGGACACCTGTAGAGACCACAGGGCTTCAACTCGGCTGCATACTTCAGCAGTCAGCTATTTGCTGTCTGTATTCCAGAGACCCAAATTTTGTAGCTAAGATCAGAGCTACTCAGGGAGAATTCTCAGCTCCCCATCAGAAAGACCCAAAAATAGCAGGAAAACTATTGCCATTATTTTTTCTTTTTTGTATATTCATATGACACTTAAAGACCTTTTGAGTTCAGCCAGTGACTGAATCTGTGAATTGCCTTTACCTGAGAACTGCCAGGGAATATCTGTCAGTACATAATGTTTCATTCAGTGACAAAATATGTGCACAACAGTCTGATTTAGTGCAGTATTTGCCATTTCTGTGAAATGTGTCTGCATTTTGCTATCTACTGCAAGGTCTGCTACACTTGGAACAATCCTTCCTTAGTAATTGGATTATTCACATATTTATAGGAGAATTCAATTGTTGTAGCATATTAAATTGTCCAGAAGAGCCAGGGCAGCACTAATGCAACAGATGATACAACACAGCCCAACTACTTTGAGAGAGTCACTTGAAGTGACTTGACCATAAACCCTACTGACACAGCCTAGAGGTATTCTGCTAAAGATGTACTAAACAATGTTTTTCCAAGCAGGTGGATAAGAGTTGAATAGGAAATAAAAAGCAAACTCTACCTACTACAGCTGAATAAGCTGAGATTGGCTGTGAAATTGAAACATTTTTTCTGTTCTTGTACCCCATTAGTAAATTGGGAACAAAAAAAAAGAGTGTGGAGGTGATGAGATGCAGAGTACTTACACAACAAATTTTCTCTAGGTCCCCTTTGTCATTGCAGAGATGAAGTGGCTTGTGCATCATCTAAGTTAAACAAAAAATTATTTGATTAGATCTTTAACTTTCCTTTAGAAAAAGAAAAAAAAAGAGTATCAAAATGCTGTTGAAAAGGATTGTCAAATGCGACCTGAGTTGGTTTAAGAGGGGAACAAACAACCTCCAAATGGCATTTTTTGAAATGTCTTTTGAACTATAACCAAAACTTTGGCATACCTGAAAGTCCTATGCAATAGTTCAGGAATACAATTTATCACTCTGGTTATTTATTATTTTTATAGGGAAAAAAAGAATAGATAGCGAAGAATGGTTCAAGTAAGAGCTATCAAATACCTAAATGCTGTTAGAGAGCGGTTCCAGAGCTGCTGGCTTTTTATGTTTTCTGCCTCCTCTCACACCAAACCACAAAACCACTCTGGAGCACAAGAGGAATATCTGGGACAAGCTGCTGAGGCCGAGCTGCAAGAGCAATTCCCAAAAACTTCAGACAGACAGACAGACAGACACCCAGAGGAGGAGGCTTGGCTGTCAGCCAGAACAGCCAGGCAGGAATCCTCTCCTAGGGAATCATCTGGTCAGAGCTGCATCAGCTCACACAGAGGCTGGAGCAGGCTGTAGATCCCAGCTCACACCAGGGACACATTTGGCAGGAGATAGCAATCCCTGCCCCTCCGTGGGGCAGCTCCTACTCCAACCCAGCCCTGTCCTTCATGGAGCAGCTTCCCCCAGCTGCTCAGCAGTTTCTGCTGCCAGCCCTGGGACTATTGCTGCAGGCAGCCTTTACAGGCTCAGCCTCTGGCTCGGGAGAGAAGCTGGAATGCCTTTGGAAGCCTGCTGGCACACGGCATTAGACATGTCTGAAAGACACCCAGCTCTGCAGGTCAGCTGGCTCAGGCAGCTTGGAAAGACAGGCTGACCATTCTGTGATTCTAGAAACCACTTCTTGCCTCAAATGTTTGCTCCTTTAACTAAGAGAACCAAAAACCTCTGGCTGAATTAGGTGAGCAGATGTGAAACGGTCAGAAAAGGCTCCCAAAGTCTGGTAGGTGACAAAAACCTGCTGCCCTTACAGGAAAAAGATGTAGATATAGATATAGATATAGATATAGATATAGATATAGATATATATAGAGATAGATATAGATATAGATATAGATATAGATAGATAGATATAGATATAGATATAGATAGATAGATATAGATATAGATATAGATAGATAGATATAGATATAGATATAGATAGATAGATATAGATATAGATATAGATAGATAGATATAGATATAGATATAGATAGATAGATATAGATATAGATATAGATATAGACATAGATTAGATATAGATCTAGATATAGATGTAAATTAGATATAGATAGATATAGATATGGATATAGAAATACAGAGATTATATATGTATAATATATAGAGATATATATGTATAGATATAAATGTATAGATATGTATATTTATCATCATATATATAGATAATAGAGATAGATATAGATTATATAGATAATACAGATGATATAGATATAGATATAGATGATAGAGATAGATCTAGATTAGATATAGATAGATATAGATATAGGTATAGATTAGATATAGATATATATTAGATACAGATATAGATAGATATAGATGATATAGATATAGATGATGTAGATATAGATGATGTAGACATAGATGATATAAATGTAGATATAGATATAGATATATTCCTCTTCTCATTGTTTCAACCATTTGTGACTTTTTTCTGGTGAATAATTTCTTTGCTTGACAGATACATTTCAGGGAAAACATGTTCATGTATGAAAAATGGCCCTAAATGTGAGTGATTTCAACTCTTAACTCTTGCCATGTATTCTCCTCTTCCAATACGCTGTTTTGTGGTTCCTTCAGTGCTTTCAGTATGGAAATTAGTGACTTTCACCCACTTTCAACAGCACAATAAAGCACAAAACTAAAAGAGAGCTGACCATTCCACTCAGTGTTCATTCATTTATAGATTAGTTTTATCATTCTAAACTAAGTGAAAGGCATTTGATGTCAGTTGTTTTCCCTTTTCAGATGAATGTAGTTATTTTGGATAGAATAGAAATGGAGAAGAATACAAAACCTGCAGGTTCACTGAGAAGGAAGCTACTAATTACCCCTAAAACTGAGCTATAGAATACAATTGTTGCTTGGGCATTTTGATCACATTTCTTAACACTCTTGGTCAATAAGACATAGTATTTGAAGGACTATTCATTCAGGTAAAATAATTGTACTCATATGCCTTATAGTATCTTATTTGTGTTTAAGAATGTAGATGATTTAAGTAATTTTTTTTCCTAAAAAGACCCCTGGCTATTCATTGCAAATATTCCATTTAATTTCATCCTTGCAAAGGCAGACAGAGGCTAGAGAAAAATGTTTGAAATAAGCTATACTGTAAATTTCATTTTAAATTAATTGAAACATAAAATGATAAAATTACGGAATATGTCAACCTCTGTCAAGTCTTTATTGGATGTGGGTGAAGTAAAATCCATGACATGGTCAAATTTGGACTACTTTCAATAAGAAAAAATAAAAGAGGCAGATCTCTGATAAGTACACAGCAACCACTTTCAATCCAAATGTTGAAACTCAGAAGTCTAGAGCCTAAAGAGAGTCTGTACTAAAGTCTTTTATTGGCCTTGTCAAAACATTTCTTTGGGTCTTTTTTGCACACAAGAAAATGTTTAAAGTGTGGCAGTTATCCTACAAAGCATTACTTCTGGGAAGTATGGCAATTTAACAAGAAACAGGAAAAAATAGCTATTATTGGAAAGTTTAGGCAATCATTTAATTTAGGCATCACCATATGTGCACACTGTAATACACATATATATGTGCTCATTTCTGTATAGATCCAGTTCTGCTCTTTGCTATAAATCAAAATCAGTACCTGAATACAAAATATGACTGAGGAGAGATTTTTGGCCCACTGCCTCTTTGGGGCATCTCATTCTAGAAAATAACCAACTTGTGAGAAACTTAGCTAGACCTTCACTGTTCAGTAGCTTTTTAATTAAAAGCTTGAACCTTACTTTATACTCATTAATCATATCAGATTGGAATGTTGATATAATGGGCATAGTTCCCCCTCAGACACATTAATGGAAGTGCTATGGAAGTGCAGGGTAAGATGAATGAAGATTAAAGGTGGCACTTTTCTCGTGGGGTGCTCTGCTCCTGCATGCTCTGCCTAATTCCAGGCATGGCACATTCTCCTTGCCTCAGGACCCACTTTTGTTCCACGTGCTGACACTGCCAGGTCAGGCTAACAGGAGAAAAGCAGCAGGACAGGAGCCCCACCACGGTGTGTGAGCATCTTTTTGCCTCAAGCCTGGTGTCAGAGCATCTCCCTAGCCTGGAGATGCGCTGAGCTCAGCGGGCACAGCAGCTGTACAAAGCCAGGGTGCAGCTCAAGCCACACTTCACACCTTCCACAGTCTCAGTTTCTCACACTGATACCATTCTCCTCAAGCTGCCACATCCACTGCAGGGCTGGATGGGTGCTGTTATCTGCACCAAACGTGGCAAATCCCTCACTAAGGGTCCTTCTCCCCCAAAAACTGACAGCAAAGCTCCAGGTGATCTCACTGGCAGCAGGGCTGGTCTAACATGTCTGGCTTTTATAAGAAATACAAGCCTCAGCCTCTGCTGGTATAAATCAACCTAAGTCCCCACTGGAACTGGGCTAATTTACACCAGAGCAGAATCTAACTTTACATATTCTTTTCTTTCTGCTCCCTCCTACTGGCAAGAGCCCAACAGCAAAGCTTTTTGTGCATTTGTTTCATTTTGTGTAAGGTCAGCTAAGGTTTTATGTAAAACAGATGGGCAAACTTAAAAATGATTTTTCACATTTCATTGAAAACCAGTAAAAAAGCAAAAGGTGGGGGGAAATTACTCTTTCTGTTCTTTCAAAGGTTGTTGCAATGACCTTGATTTTACCCAATGCCTCAATTTTAAAAAAGGAAAACAACTCCCTGTTTTTATTACAGTGCAGTTGTTTTCTCTGCTATTCATAGAGGTCTTAAGGAGAATCAGCAAGAAAAGGAAAATTCCCAGTGGTTCATTGGCAGTTTGAAAATGGGAATATAGTGCCCAAACTGTAAAATAAGGACTATATTTAAACATCCTTTAACTTATGGTGCTACATTTTTCTTCTCACAACTCTGTAATTTTGTGGCAACCAATATTGTGGGACTGAAAGATTATGCAGCCACAGAGGTTACCAGCCTGGGAAGGAAAATGGCACAGCAATTTTAAAAAGCCTGTTCTTTTCTTCTTAAAAACCAACAATAACAACAACAAAATTTAAGTAAGTGGGACTCCATGTTTATAGAAGTTTTCATTCTAAAGCACACCAGATAGAAGTGTGGATTTCCCAATGAATCAGGTCCTTTGTCTCTATTTAGGATTGATATATTTAGGAATTTCCAGTTGTTCAAATGACTGTAGGCTGCAGAATTATCCATACTGCTCTGGCATCCCTGTAAGACAAAGAGCACCAAGGACAAGTCAGTCTGTGCAATCTGCAAAGGTCTCTGTGTCCTTCCCCTGGAGCTTCAGCTCTGGGTGATACATCCAAGAGAAACAGACAGGGTAGAGGGAGTCTAAAAACTGGAATCCAGAGGAGAACAGTAAGTTCAAACCAAGCACTGTAACCTGTGATCTGCAAATAATGGCTGGTCAAGCAAGGGACTGACAATGTGGAGGAAAGGGGTGACAGGAAATGTAACATTGGGCTCCAAGTATAAAGAAAGATACGGAAAAAAGCGAAGCTTATGACTTGTTATTTATGTTGTTAATTAATAGAACTGAAAATAACAGAGCTTACATTTTAGAAGAAAGGTTAGGAGAGAAAATTTTCAATTTAGCTAGAGGGACACACTGGGATGGACAATTTTAGTGGGGATGTCCTGATCCTGCCAATGTCTCTTTTGTGACAAATGTCTGGTAGGAGTGACATTGGTGGGAATGACATGGGCTCGGGTGATTCTGTCCTGGGCATGAGGAACGGACTGAGCTGAACTCACAAGGCCTTTTCAGCCTGATGATTTTATAAGTTGAATGCATATATATTTCTAATATTCAAATAGCACACTTGGTTGCAAAAAAATTTTGTCTGTAATCATGAGAATTCTATGACTTTAGAGGAGGTTTGAATGGACATAGTGCTATCAGACATTGACTTAATACTACATGTAATGACCAAATGAAACTTTTGGTTATACATATATGTGTATTTCACATAAGTTTTGAAACTTCAAAAAAACCAAGTAAAAACATCAGTGAATTAATGGCTATAATACCAAATATTTTACTGAATTTGTATGATTTTTCAAATATTTCAAGTACTTAATGTATTTTCAAACAAAATTATTTTGTGACTGTTTTTGCCAGATACCCATATGTCATCTAGATTTGTGCTTGCTGAATGCTGTTAGCCAGTTCAGACATTCCTGCCATTTTTCGCTCAGAACTAGTTATGTGCAATCTTATCCTGGTGGATCAATTGACTGTGTATTTATTTGCAATCTAGTGTTAAAGAAAGGAAAAAAAAAAACCAGCTTGAAGTTGAGAAGTTGAGACAAATTGATGGCTTAGTAAGTTTTTAATTCATTGAACTCCACAGAAATAGAGGAGTCTCAGAATGAAGGAAGCCAATCTGACCACGTAACTTAAAACTGGCTCACTCATAATTACTTGGAGGGAAAAAAGGCAGGGGAAACTGTATATTGGAGCTTGAGGGGCTTTTCAGAACAGGAATGTGACAGTCATTTAAACTGGAAAAAAATCATCAAGATGATTTTCATTTGAGTTTACATTCAAACATTTTAGAAGACAAATAGCCTTTAAACATTTCAAAATGCTTGGGGTACTTCAAAATTAAAATACTTTGATGTATTTAGGCAAATTGAATCCAGGATGCCTCTGCAGGGGCAGGAGAAGTAATAAAGCTGCTGACTGCTTGCAGTGGTTGAATGTTTAGTCTACAAGCTTAACAATGGTTCTGCAAAGCAAAGCGAGAATGATTTTTATTGCAGATGGTCATGATGGTTTAAGTTAGGACTGAAATCTGCACTTTGACATGCTTATGAAACTGAATATTTGGCTACCTTCATATATTACTGAAATAAAGATAGCAACCTTAACCACAAATAATTTGAATTGATGCTTTGGCACTTTACAAAAAGAATTGAGATGAGCTTTTTTTTTTCCCCTGAAATTAATTATTGCATTCTGGTTATCTCAATCTGATATCTGTACTTATTTGAGGACACTGCCTCCAGATTAAATCTAAAATCTGTTACTAAAGTAGTCCACAGGACTCAGAGGAGAGGGCTATTTTCATCCTATTTTCATCCTATTTATTATGCATAGGTGAGGGAAAGTCTGTAGGTAGGCCTTATCTGCCTTGAAAAGGCAGATGTCCTTTCAAGGACAGATAAAGTAGGAATATGAAAAGTTATTAGTGTATACTCATTATTATTTCCCCTATGAATTTAAAGAAACTTTAAAAAATTACATTAATTTAATTGCTAATTTTGATTTATTGCCTGCCAGCTTAATATCTCATAATTTAGAAAGAGTTTGCTACTACTGTAAAAAGCTCAGCATTGCTTTTAGCAGTTTTAATTTTACACTTGCAAAGAAATTGCATCATTTCCCTCAACAAACAGAAACAAACCATTTCTTATACAGGAAGCTAAGAAAACAGACAAACATGAAAGGCCACCATCTGTTAATTCAAAATATCTTTCTACATATATACACTGCAAGACTCCATAGCTAAGTCCACATAACAGCCGTGTCAAACTGATTGTCCCAGGTGTTGAAAAAAATGGTGTTGTCCTTCCAAAAATCATGAATATTGCATTTAAAGAATCTTATTTTTTAAATAATAAACTGTGTGTTCTTTTTAATTGCCTTTGGCTTTCCAGCTTTTAGAATGCACTTGGGTCATGTTTTTACACTTTTCTGTGAAGCTAAAAGAAAAAGAAATTAATTTTTCTTAAATGACACCCAAGAGTCTCACATAATCACATTACTCTAGGAAATGGGACTTGAGGAGAAATACCAAACACTGTGGAACAGTTGATAAAAGCATAGAAGCAAGAAAGTACAAAATAGTAGTAAGCTAAGTGTGTTTTAAAACAGAAGTCCCTACTGATCTTGGGACAGCAGAAGGTGGCCAGGCTGAAAACCAGCTTTTCCCAGCTGTGTGTTTATGAAATCAGACAGGTGCCATGTCTAAAAAGTCTGATACAGATATGTTACATGTACTAGTTAGTCTGTGGTCTAGAGAGATAATAGGGGGAATTTTGATGAGAAACAAATAAATAAAAGGAATCATCTGTATCTTGTTAGTTTTCAGTGAGAAAACACACGGACATTGCTCAACCTCTGGACTTCCAAAAGAAAGGGAAAGAGCAGCAAAGCAAAGTAAGCAAAGACTGGGGACTGGAAAATTTAAGTGAAAAAATACAAGTCCAGCTATGATGCTGTCAGCATTTAACCATCCAGGCTGAGTCCATCTTGCTGAAAAATTAATCCTGTCTAGTGAATTATATGTATTCAGGACTCCTCTCTTAATTACTTATCAGCTTAGATGATGATTGCTGCTGCTGAAATTGGTAATGTTAACACAAATTAATAAGAGAGCCAATGTTATGGCTTTGTGTTGAGATATTCTGATTTCTTTAAGCAATCCCTTTGCCCAGTTGTTTGGTGAACTGAACCTACCCTGCCTAGGCTGTGGTTATTGACCTCAGGGTTTTTCATTCCCAGGCATTCTCCAGCATCCCTGTAGACTAGAGGGCTTCACCAGTTCGTTTCAAGACCTTTAGAATACTGAAATGGTGGCCTATAAAACAGCTGAAGTACATATAATCCAAATTACTAATATGGATCAAGGGACAACAGTGCCAGGACACCCAAAGGAAATGTTTATAGAGGCCTTTGACCACTAGAAACAGGTTGTCCTGAATGTGGAAAGAATGGAATTCAAGAAATCAGTCAAATTTCTAATGTCAAACCAGCCTCATCTGACTAAATAATTCCCTTATTGTATAGTTACATGGTGTTTCTGACAATCCATTCTCAAAACTTATATTGATGGCTCCATTTTCAAATTAGTACCTAAAGGAACATAAGAACTTTTTTTCTACACCTGAGGCTTGACTGCAAATTGCCTTCCCATTTAATTTATTGTGGTTACCCAGATGTGATCCTTTTTTAAACACCTCAATTGGCCTAAATTTAATTGCTTTGACACAAGTCAGACTGAGCCCAAAAGCTGCATTATAACTGTTCTGGATTTGCCCCAAAGAATGATCCTTTGCAGCGTGCTGTGGACTGCCTGGTGTCAGCTCAGCAGCCATCCAGAAAGTCCCATGTTGCTGAACAGAAACACACCAGCCAAGGAGCCTGGCCTGATGTTCAGCCACTGCCCAAAGCAAACATTTAATCACACCCAAGCAGTGTTTGTAGCTCAGCCAGGAGCTGCAGCCTTAGCTTGGAGCTGAGGACTGCACTTTGGGAAGGGTTTTGCAAACTTTTCATTGGAGTCATTTGCTCAATGACAGCTGCTGTGGCAATTCCCTCTTCTCCTGACTTTATGGTCTACCCCACGATGCTTCAGAGATCTTTGGGAAGGGAGACAATTATACCTAATGTGTTTGGACAAGCCTAACATGTGTGCAAATTAATAAGAATGGAATATTCTGGTCTGTATTTCCCTTTACAAATGTTATCCTGCATTTAGGCAACTTGCACATCTGCTTACCTGCTCTAACTAATGATAATGGATCTAGCAGGATGAGGAGAATATAATATTCCCTCCAGTGAAATTTTGGGGAGTGGGCAGGGAGAGCTCCTTCCTCTACTAAAATTAGGAACCTTAACCAGCTCCCTAAAACAGGGGATGGATTTCTTATGTAATTCTCCTCTTCAGACACAGAAGGAAGAAATAACCACCTACCCATGAATGTAAACATCTGGGAGTTGGGAAGGACACAGGAGGTCATCCCTTGCAATACTCACATTTAAACTGTGTGAGCAAATTTTCTGATTTATCATAAAATGAAGCAGCACTTTTGGCTCTGGTATTAAAAAGAAAATAAACACAAGGAATACAAACAGCTCGTGGCAACTGGTGTGTGGTATTCTTCATGTGACAGTGAGGTCTGTAAGCAGGCTTCATTTCACCTTCTAACATTGCATTTCTCTTTCTAAAGCACTCCTTAAACAGTTTTTAGCTAAACTACATGAAGCAAAAGGAGAAAAGGTACTTTAATAATACATTGCTTCATTAAAAAATCGTTCAAATGTTTCTCCAGTCCTGTTTAGTGGGATTTATGAGTAAATGAATGCCAAATTAAGAAAAGTTCCCATATTACGTTGTTTGTGCATCTCATTACATGAGCATTTCATAGCTTTTTAATATTCACTTTGAGGCAAAAAGCATCTGTAGTCATGGAAAGATTTATAGCCCAGTGTCTGACTGAAAACACAGCGTACATCTTTTCTCTCCTGGAAAACAAATTCCCTCTTTTCACCTGAGCACAAATGGCAGCATAGTAGCACGAGGTGCAGGTATTGTAAGATAGCAAATGTACATGAAGGGAATCTCCTCAGAAAAGCAATATTGCCAGGGAAGCTTCTGATGTGGCTTATCAGTTGTGTTCAGCAGCATTGCACTGCTTGGAGTGTGCTCCTGGAAGCTGCCAGGACTCTTTCCTGAAGGGTTCAACAATAAATTTTGATACTGTGAACACAAAAATAAAGTGTTTCTGCCTTCGCATCTTTTTGCAAGGGCTCTCTGTGAAGCCTGGAGTATGGACAGCCATATGAAATCTTTAAAAAAGGAGTAGAATCGTCCACATATTTGCATAATTCTTTGTCAAATCTTACATACATGAGGAATTTTTGCATACCTTGTGCTGGTATTCACAAAAAAGCCCCTTCTTTCCTGTTCTTTTTCCACTACAACAGCAACCATTTTCTTAAAAATGAAAGAAGAAGAACAAATCAAAATTAATAATTCCTCTCATTCTGAGATCTTTCCTTTATGGGGGAAAAGGCATTACTTTTCTTCAGCTCTGACTATGAGCTAATGCTAGAATTGAAGCTGCTTCTCATCACAATTTTAGCATTTATTACCTTTACATATAAGATATATGACTTCTAGATTATTAGATTATCCTGTAAATCATTGGAACTGGCTTAATTACATTGTCTTTCCTTAAATTGCGTAGTATTTTTCACCCTGTGCAAAACCCTTCTGCACAAGTCACAATGTAAAAGATGCTATAAAGTTTTAAAGAGCCTCTTTCAAACATTGCTGTGAGTACAAAACACCAAGTATTCATGTACTGAGTGCTAAAATATAGATTACAGGAAGTTGGTGGGTGTATGAATTTCAGAATGTGCCTGTCTATCACAACTGTAGGGCTTTCATTGCTGATGCTTATTAATTTAACAAGGCCACTTTGAAATCCCCAAGATTTCTCTTTTCAGAATACAGACCTCTTGATGTTACTTCAAATATTTGGAGGAACTCTGCATTTTCTATCAGAGGAAACAATAAGTATCAAGTCTTAATAAGCTGCTGAATATTTCAGCACTTGTGAAATATGAACTCACGGAATCAGAGCTGCTGTTTGCAATTTGCTGTCAGGTACAAAGGGATTGTTCTCATATATTTGGCATTACAGTCAGCTAATCCTTGTCTGATTTTTGTATGTCACAAGCCAGTGAAATAAAACTATGGGATGTTGTTTTATGAGCAATGCAATAATAAATTCCCAAAGAAGGTTTTTTCTTAAACCCAAGCCTGCAAGTAACAGCTTGAGGAATGCTTTCTGGAATCACACTCATTACAGCTCGGACTCAGTTTCCACAGGAATAAGATCTGAAACAGAATCTCCACGCTAAACCTTTAGGCTGGGATTCAGAATATGCTTATTATTTTTAGTATGTAGAGGATATTTTTGGCTTATTGCATTAATAAAACAACATAGTGAAAGATGATTATGAGTTTTACTCTTGTAAATCCTGGGTATTTTGCTCAAAATTTGTAACATGTTTGGAATAAAACGTTTTGATTTTCTGATTCTAGTGTTTGTGGAGAGACTCGAGGTCCATTTTAGATTTTGTTTAGCTTAGTAATAATATTAACAATAACAGTCTATATACTGGCTTAAGTTTAGGAGACCAAAATCCAAAGGCTCCAAAATAAAGCTTTTTTGAAACATCCCCATGCCAAATAAAGTCAGTGGTGTTACAGAACTACAGAACTAAAATTTTAGAGAAAAAGAAAGAAAAAACAGGTCTTAGTTCACTGTATAAGCATCTCTGGATGATTCCCAGATGACATGCTGGAGAAAGAAGCTTGTGGTGCTTTGTTAGAGATGTATTAACTCATGTTATTGTCTTGTACATCTATTGCAGAGCACCAGAAATTTCATTTCAGAGAGAAATTCATTATTTCTAAAATTAATTTATTTTATCTAATTTTCCCTTCCTTTAAGGGGTTCTTCTTTGCCAGGGCAGTGAAATTTTTCCCACCTTGATTAATAGGTCACAAAAACTTTAGAGAATGGATAGACAGGAGTGGCAGCAGTAGCAGCAATTGGTATCTCAGCTTTAGTGGGAAGGTAAGGTCAGGCAAAAACATAAAGCATGGATAAATATCTGACATAAAGAGGCCTCACAAAGTACAGAAGATGAAAATGATTCCTTAGTGAAATGGATCTTGAAACATGAGCCTGGTACTGAGGCATAGTATTTGGTAAGGAGAGGAAATTAAATTTTACTTTTAAATTTTAGATCATGTATCTTTTAAAAAAGAGATTTACTGATAAGATGGGTATAAAACATGGTAGTAGATGGGTTTTCAAATGACAAACATTCACAGGCTCTTATTTTAATGTGCCATGCCCTGAGATAATACATTATATCAGAGGTCCCCAAATTGTTCCACTGCACTGATCATGTTTTAAGTGAAACAGGAATTTCTTGGACCACTTTCCCTCTGGATGACATTCCTGCTCCCAGCCTCCAATGTGTGCACCCTAAGCCTCACACCAGCGTGGAGCCTTTGACCAAAGCAAACGTTCACCATCACCTCTAAAAACAAAGGTATCCCCTCTTCTTGTCCTGTTTCAAACATGCAATTCCATGTAACAATTAATTACTTATTTCTTTAAGTAATTAATTGCTAAGTGCTAAAGAATTGTTGCAATAGTGTATGTAGAAGTAACAAGATTAAGATTTTAGGAAAGTCTTCAAGAAAGCAATTATTGCTAGTTGTAGTCAAAATTATTTGTTATATTAATTACCAGTAATCTCTGCCTAGACATAATTAGACTGGAAGCAATTTTATAGTGGTGCAATGTAATTATGTCATTAATATGAAAAATAACAGATTATTTTACTTTAATTTGACATATTATGTGTTTAAGAGCTTTCCAATTAAAGAACAAAGAGTTGAGTTAAAGAACAAAGTGTGCACCAAGTTTTGGGATAATTTCTCACAACAATAGCATATTTAGGCAAATCTTAAGATCTGTACATTTGCATTCTTGTTGAGTGCTTAGAAATACGACCTGAACCTAAGTTTTCAATAAACTTCCCCTTTGGACCTGAATTAATTGCTCTCCAATTAAGTAGAGCAGTTGTAAACTCTTGTGCAAATTTTACCCCTACAAATTCTTGTGGAATGCACCTTTCAGAGATACTCGTGCTCATCTCAATAAGAGTGATCTGATGAACACATAATTTATTCACATTTATTCCCATGGTTTTTTAGTTTTCTGCTGGAATTAGTCTCTAACATTTCAGCACAACTTAAGCACAGCCTTATCAATAAGCAAATATTTGGTGTAGTCCACTGATGTCTGTTCTGTCTTCCTCTTTTTCCCATATTTTTCATGGTGACAATAAATAAATGCCCAAGGAATTTTCCAAATTTAAGTTCAAATCAGCAAGGAAAAAAGGTGATTTCAGAACATAATCATAAGATGTTAACTAGTGATATAGAACACTTCTCTTTAGGAAAAAACCCCAAACAAGCAAAAAAAAATTTCCAAGGTTTTTAATAAAATTAAGGTACATATCACAAAGGAAAAATATTTTGCTGAAAACTTTTTGTTAACTTTTTTGTAGGGGGTAGTTTGTGAAACACATTTTCAAATTAGCTACACTTCCAGCAGTGAATGATAATATTTCTGATAAGTGATTTATCATTTTGACAAAGTCTTTATATATATATATATATATTTAATGTACTATGGGGTTTTGTTCTACAGAATATCATTAATAATCTGATAATTTCATAAGCACAAGCCCACAACACAAAGATTGGCTATCTCAGATAACTGTTTATCACCTATAATAGCACTAGTTTTATGAAAATGCACTGATAAGAGGTGTGAAAATACACCCTAAATGATTATTAAGGAACTACTTTCATTTGTACCATTGTACTGCAATTTCTTGCTAGAGTGTTTTCACAGAGGCTCTTCTGCTGAGGAATGGAACAATAACCCATAAATACCCAGAATCCATGTCAGAAATCTCACCTTGCTATTCCCAGACCTTTCCTCAGAGACCCAGTGGATGAGAGCATTTTGTTGTATTCTCCAACCTGAGCAGCCACTGGTCAGATTTTCCTGAATGTCTGCAAACACCTCATACAAATAAAGGCTGACTTTTTCATTGTCATTGCCATGTAAAGGAAGGATGAAAATTAGGGTTTGTGCAACCTCAGATGCATCACTTCAGTGATGAAATTATTTCCAGGGTTTTAATGTGCAAAATGTTCCAGCACCTTTTAAAAGGGGTGGTATATATAGAAAAAAATCATGTGATCTCCTCTTTTTCAAAACCTTTTTGTTCAAAATAAATACTTCTTGTTACTGCTAAAGCATCTGCTAAACCGGCAGATAAGACACAGTGTAGGTACTGTTTTCAATTTTAGGAGGATTCCACCCAAGTAAATTATTTCTAGATACCTCAGTTTCTGGAAAGTATTGTATGTTCCTACTCTCATATTATTTATCAAAAAAAATCCACAAAAAATCAACCAACCAACCAAAAAACCCCAGAATCCTGCACATATTTGGCTTAGTTCCTCCATTATTCACTGCAGAGTACTCATGAGAGATCTAAGTTACATTTACTGGAATCTGAGGAGTCTGAAAATCATCTTCATTTCACCGTTGAAACAAAAAAAAACCCTACTCTGTAATTGTCTTTAGCTTTTAGGTAGCTCGTGGCTTTCAATGTGAATAGTTCATTTTGAATGTGATTGAGATTTTTACAGGAAATTAGCATCATTTGTTTGTTAAGTAACTTTCAAATTAGAAGTCATGGTAAGAATGTAGTCAATTTATGGAGTATTTCAGATTTTGATTTTTTTCCCTCTCATATTTAGTGATAGTGACAAATCCATTTTTAATGAAGTTTTAAAATGAAAGCCAATCTCATGTGGCTTTTTTTATCACCTATTTACTTTAGATCAAAACTCTTATTGTCCTGAACCACAAGCATTATGCAGCCTAAAAATGCCATATTAAAGCTGTCATTTTAATCCCAAGCCATGGATTGCACCATAATTTATTGGATAAAATTATAGTAACAAATAGCAGTGATGATGTAACACTATATTTCAACATGTTTTACAGCACCACAATGTTATTCTAGTGATTATACTGTAGTTGGAATAAATATTACTAAATCTGAGACAGATTTATTATGGTTTTAGACTTTCTTTTACTTGGTCCAGGAAACAGGATTCACACACTGACTCTTATGAACATTAATGAGCATTAATTGCTTATCTCCCTTGTGTACCGTGAGGAGTTTCTATCCCTCTGGCTGTCCTGTATGTTAGCACCTTTTAAGGTTTGGTTTGGGACTAGATCATCCCTCCAGTTTCAGCACCCTGTGAAAGGAGGCACTGAGCCAGAAAAACATTTCAATCCTTCCCTTCATCTCTCTTGCCCTTGAGAACCAATCCACTGGGTTCTCTCAGCCAGGCCAAACCATGTGCAGAATTTTCACAGCTCTGATGCTCTCCTGGGTGAATAAAGGGCAAAATGCACGAGCAGGTCAAACCCAGCCCAGCCTTTCTGCCCCTTGCTCCAGCAGCAGAGAGCCAGGAGGCCACGTGAGGGACCTGAGAGGATGGAGAGTCTCATTTTGCTTTAATGTCCTAAATTGGCAGGTGAGGTCTGATTCCTCATTATACATCTTGAAAAGATAGCTTCAGATTTGGAAGAAACAGATTGTTATCAGGGAAATTTGAATGTCTTTCGGAAATAAATTCAGACCACACTTTTGTTGAGATGCTGAACAGTGGGAGAAACTTGCACTCTCCACTGACTGGTCATTGATTCTCATTGTTCTTGCAGTCAGAGACATCACTCTGTGATGTTAAGAAGAACCATTTATGGCATTTTCAGCTAGCCCCAAAACACCAGAGGAAAACCAAACTCCCAAGAGAATCTGTTCTTACGTCAGCAGCCCAGTTCTGCAGACTGCCATGGCTTTGGCTGTTCAAGGCATGAGGCTGACAATATGCATTTGAATTTCTGACCTGCTTGCCAGTATCTCTGAGGAAGAAAAGGCTGAATCCTGTTTCATCTGTACCAGTGCATACCATTTACTTCAATTACCTTGGCCTGAAAAAGCTGATTTCCATTTGATATCTACACTCCGGTAGCAATACATTACGGGAATGGCTCTATCTGGCCTGTGAAAAGTTTCCTTCCACATTATAAAGTCTATGCTTAACTTCTATTCCCATATTTACTTTTTAGATAATTTTCAATATCTCAGAAAATAGTATCTTTTAAATACAGTCCCCTGCAAACCTGATCTGTGAGGTTTAGCCTAGTGCTCCAGCCAGAATCTCACAGACAGAGTGTTCAGTGGAAATGAGCAGAAACTGGGTGATATTTCTCCATTATGAGTTAGGTCTTTGAAAGCTTCAGAGCACTTTGGGGCAAGAGAATGGGGAAGAGTATGGAAAACAATTTCAGCTTTTCAGTTTGGAACCTGTTTTGCTGTAATTTTGAGACACGATCTAAACCACAGGTAATTGATCATAATGAAAAAAATGCATTAATGAAAGTAATTGACAAAAGCCAGTACACCTGTCAAAGAAGAGAAACCTTGAAAAGGAACGGCGAGCTTTTGAAGGTCAAGGCTCAGTGTGGTGTAATCCCTACCATCTGTGTTCAGGCTGGTGCTATTCTCAGACTGTCATATGCACTCTCTTCTTTGAAAATAACAGACAAGGGAAAAAAGGCTTACCCGACAGGGAGCCTAAATGTAGTTAGTTTTACAGAAAATGAAAAAGCGCCACTGTATAAACTTAAGATGACCCTTAATTTTCCTTCCCCTTGACCTACACACATCCACAATTGGTTTCAGAGCTGCAGTGGCACTGGGAATGAAAATAACAAAGGGGCCAATAAAATGTAGCAGTTATAACTGAGAGTTGGAATAGTAGGCAACCATACCCAATGCAATCAGCCAAGCATGGTATTGCCCTGCAAACTCACTAACCTGATCAAGAAATCTCAGCCTTTCCTTCAGCTGAGAGAGGTTCTTGCCTTGACCCTACAAAAAGCTCTGGGAGCATTTCTGTGCCCACACCAAATTTGCAACCAATGGTTGCCTAATCCTTTCGGATTTTTGGGACGTCCTGCTCCCTAAAGCTTCTGGACAGCAGGTAGAAGCCTGACACACTTGTGTTGATTGTGACTGGGAGCACATCCACGTGCTGGATCTGCAGAGCCCAGACACAAGCTCCCAGCCAGTGCCCACTGCCTCTCAGCCCATTAGCACAGGGCCAGACCAGGCAGCTTGGGCATCCAGCTCCTGACAGAGGCACTGCTCAGCATGGGAGAAGCTGAGTTCAAGGCCCTGTGCTTTCTGAACCCCAGCTACCAGATATCAGAGCAATCAGCCTCCTTCACACCTGGCTTAGCATGTTGCTTGGGTGACACAGAAAGTATGAAGAGAGTCTTCTTCACCCACAAAATAGCACAGCTTGCTGATCAGGTCACTTTGTGTGGTCTGGAGTTCAAATCCCTCAGGCAGACGAGGAAATTGAATTCAGGTTTCCCACACACTGACAGGATATATTAATCACAGAGTTATTATATTAAATAAGGGCATTAGCTGCTCTATGGCATCTCTGCTTTGAAGGAAAAGGTTTAGAAATCCAGCCCCAAAAGCTGGAGTGGAAACTCCAACTGTCTCCTCTAGACATGCTCATAGCATCTGGACATGAAGTCCTGATGAAGTGCAACATTTAACACACATATTTGTTCTCATTAAATCATCAAATGCAGAAGTAGCTGCCTGCTTGCTTGTTTTGTTTCTTGTTCCTCTCTTTTCAAACATCCACATACATCCCTCAGGGACCGTCTTTGGGAAGTTGCTTCTTCCAGAAGATGGACAGATATCTGTAGTGATCAAACATTTGGTCTTCAGGTTTCAACCCCTTCAGGTTTCTTTCCAGCTCTATCCTAGTTTATTTCACAACAAAAATTCAAGAATCCCAAAAATTTTCAAAACCTTTACAAAATCCCCAAATGTTCTAATTTAATTGCAAAATACAGTTTTGTATTTTGCAATATGTCAATATATGGAGACAGCAGGCTGCCACTTGGAGACTTTTTGTTTTAAACATTTTTGTATGAGAAAGGTTCATCTATTAAAATAACGATAAAGGAATTTTTATAGACCTTTTTACTGCAGAATGCAGACATAGGAAACTACAAAGCACAACCAAACAGATCCCCCCAGAAGTCATGTTTCATGCACTTTGTGGGAAATGGTGTATATGAAAAGCTTTTATTTCTGTTACTTTTGAGTCACAGAAATGGTGTGACTAAAAGAGCAGGTATAAATACTATATATGTTGTATACACTCCTTGCTCCTGAGAAGAAAAATTAGAAAATAAAAATGTCTGCCTCCATGCACAAAACCAGAACACACCACATAAAGCATCCCTCTGTTACATGGAGATCCCTGGGAAAACAACCTCCATAAAAATAACGTATAAAAAAATAATAGTGTTCCACAAATGTCTAATTAGAAAGGTTCTCCACCTCTTTGGAAGAAACACATTTTATTTGCCCTCATTAAGGTGACCTAACCACTGTGCTTCACCCTTCCCTGCCTGCACCATGTAATCAGCACAATCCCTGAAAACAGCAAACAAGAGGCAAAGAATCACCTTTCTCCCACTGAGCTTTAACTGCCTAATGAACTTTAAGCATATACCTCAATTAATGATTCAAAAGACATCCTGTTGACCCTGTATCATCTAACTCTACAGAAGTTCAGAGCTGGATCTGCTTTGAAAGGCAGTACCAGAGAATCTTCACTAATACCTTTTCCTTGCTATTCACACTCACTCAAAGTAAACATTTATCTTACTGTTTTTAACTTTGACCTGGATGCACTCTCTGCTGATAGAATGAAACCTCTCACTCAGAACTACAAGCAGGCAATTCTGGCAATTCTTCTTGTTTGCATTAATTACCTTTTTCAATTAATTCCATTTCTTTACCTTTTCCTCCACTGTAGGTGTCTCAGGATGTGGTTTGCTTGCACTGAAGCTGCACAAGCCAAGGTCAGAGAAACTGAGGGAGGCTGAAGCTGCATTAACACACAGGAACACCCAAAGCCCACCTCACAACTGCTCCTGTGAGCTGCTCACAGCTCTGGAGGACCTCATGGCCAAAGCTGTGCTAGACCACAACACCTTGGAGAAAATTTGGAGTTGGTACAAATGGTGAGAAATGTGATCAGGTCAAGGAATGCTTTTGCTGGGATACTCACTGGAGAGTCACGGAAGAAGAGACATGAGAAAACACAGTGTGAGACAAGACTGAAATCTCTTGGTTTATGGCTGTTGAAGATGATAAAGGAATGGAAACTTCAGAAAATAAATAAAAACTCTAAAGAGTTCACAGCTTTATTTTACTAAAAAGAAAAAAGGGGAATAAAAAGTAAAATTGAAATCTAAAATTGAGATGGAAATGCAATGAAACCTTACTATTCTGAAACTCAGTGCCCAGTGGCAAAAAATTGGAAAAATGCAGAAAGAAATAAATGAGGAAGACAATCCTTAAACTCTGCAATATTTTTATTAGAATGCATAAATAAATATTTTTCTATTATAGACTGTAAAAAAATCCTATTTTGAAATTTCCAGAGTTTGGTATTTTATGCACTGGCTTGCCAATCTCAAGACACACCTGAAAAAATAAAGTGGGAAAGAAGTAAAAACATTCATAAGGGGAGCATTTCCATGCAGAAAGAGTGAAATAAGCCAGATCACAAAAAAAGCTACTAAAGCAATAGAGATTTCCATTTGTGATGAAGCTCGTCATCCTTTAGGAAAAGAATCTGACAATGGCTGGAAATAAATTTCTCTGCTCCAGTTTATGCCAACATTTTTTTTTCTTGTAATCCTCAGGGTAATACATTTTTTTCTCCTACAAGAGGTATCACCTCTGGTCAACACGTAGTAGGTATAAAATTTGTACATTACAGCATTATTGATATGTGGCTGGTACCATCTCCTACATTTTAATTAGCTGCCCAGCAAAGAGGAGGAGCTGCTGTTTTGCCTTGCCTGCCTTCTGGAATGAAGCATCCCCCAAGGTGAGTGAGGGTCTGGGGGGTGGAGATCAGGGTGCACTGCGAGTGCAGGGCAGGACATGCTCTGAACTACGCTTCTACATTTCAATTTGTCACTATTGTTTTGGCTCTCCAGTCCCCTCTGCTTTTTTCCAAAGCCACTGGAGAGCAGGCAGGAGTCAGGAGACAAGGCACTGGCTGAGCAGGACTGCACAGACCCCTGCTCTGGCTGACAAGCTGGCAGTAGAAATCTTTCATTCAGTACATCTCTGTAAATTGCACAAAAAAATGCCTGGGGAGCCTTGGTAATGAATGCATCAACTTTTACCCTGCACTGTAAAAACAGCTATAAGGAAATTATTTCTATGCTACAGAGGGGGTACACAGGCTAAAAAGAAAACACAACACTCGCCAGAAAAATAAATGTCCTGCTCCATCAGAGAGATGACAGAGAAATATAAAGTGCTCTGTTTGTGCTACGCCACTGTATTGGGTTTGCATGGCAAGGTCTGGGGAACAGGGGAGCCACTGGGGTGACTTCTCTGAGGAGGTGCCAGAAGCTTCCTCTGTGTCCAAAAGAACACAAGACAGATCCAGTGCTGGCCAAGGCTGAGCCCCTCAGCAGCAGTGGCAGCACCTCTGGGATAATGTGTTAAGGAAGGGAGAAAACCTGCACAGCTGCACCTGGGGAGAGGGACGAGGATGTGGAGAGCAGGAGTCCTGCAGGCCCCCAGGTCAGTGCAGAAGGAGGGACAGGAGCTTGGCCAGGCAGAGGAGCTGGGATTCCCCTGCAGCCCAAGGTGCAGCCCATGGTGAGGCAGCTGTGCCCTGCAGAACATGGAGGTCCATGGGGAGCAGAGATCCACCTGCAGGCTCTGGGAAACCCCACATTGGAGCAGGAGGGATGCCCTAACAGGCTGTGAGCCCATGGGGTGACCACTCTGGGTCAGTTTTGCTGGCAGGACTTATGACCCTGTGGGGGACCCAGAGTGGAGCACTCTGTTCCAAAGGACTGTGTCCCATGGAAGGGACCTACATTGGAGCAGCTCATGAAGAACTGCAGCCTCTGGAATGGGCTTTTGTTGGAGAAGTTCATGGAGAATCTCTCCCATAGGAGAGAGCCCACACTGGAGCAGTGGAAGAGTGTGAGTCCTCTCCCTGAGGAGGAAGCAGCGGGAGAAACAATGTGTGATAAACTGACCAAAACCTCCATTCCCATCCCCCTGTGTCACTGCCAGGGAGGAGGCAAGAGAAATGGGAAGTTAAGCTGGGAAGGAAGAAGGGAAGGTGTTATAAGATTTGGGCTTTTTTCTATTATCCTACACTTCTTTGATTGGTAATAAATTCAATCAATTTTCTCCTGAGTCAAGTCTGTTTTGCCTGTGTTGGTAGTTGGTGAGGGATCTCTCTCAGTCCTTATCTCAGCCCAGGAGAATTTTGTTATATTTTCTCTCCCCTCTCCAGCTGAGGAGGGGAGTGATAGAGCAGCTTGGTGGGCACCTGGTTCCCACCTGAACTGAAGCAGACTACAAACCCTTCCCCTCATTACCAGGGGCAAATATCAACACAGATACACACAGCTCCTACCTTCCATGCGATGCTGCTTGCTACCTAAGTGGAAACTGATTGAGTGAGGAAGTTCTTTCACTTAAGAAGAAAAGCTGGGGGAAACAAATGAGAAAAAACTGTCATGTGATCTATTGTTACCAGTCACAGTCATAATCTTCATTTGCAAAACGCAGCATACAAAAGCTCCCTGATTCTGGTTAGTGCTTTCATCCAACAGCAGCAAGACAGAAGTGCCTGAGCAGCCCATGGTCCCCACCTTGCTTATCCTTTGTCAGGTGCCAGTTAAATCTTTGCAATTTTTGTGCTGCACTCTGCTGTTTCCAGAGTTTGATGGAACTGGCAATGGGTATTGTTGGGATAACTCAGAAACAGCAGGAGTTTTGTGCATTTCACTCTCTGGATTCTTGAATTTCTCAGCTGAGGTCCGGTTTTCAACTAGCCACAGATGAGCTGAGAACAAAAACAACCACATAGCCTACGATTTGAGTTTTGATTGAAACAGCTTTCTGATTTATTAGCCTCAGATAGAATCCTTGTACAGATCCATGCAGCAGAAATAGCAGCAGCCTCTGAGAGGGGGAATTGCGTGTCCTGTCCACCAGCAGAGCGGGATGGGCTCTCCATTGTACATATTTATGGAGCTCAGCTGAACCCTCAGGGTAAAAGTGAACAAAGAATAGACTGTTTTTCTCCTGAAGCATCTGGGTGTAAGTCTTATTTTGCCAGCAACCGTGGTGTTTATGGGCATGTTTTACTGGAAACCTGCTGCTTCTCACAACGTTTCCTGAGTGACTGTCTTAGTAAAACTGCATCTGGAAATGACAAGCACACAGCTGTAAATCTGAAAAGCAGTGTGCAGCCCTAATAGCTAGCAGCTACAGCACAGCTGTCCTGCTGAACATTGGAAAGATTTACAAAGACAAAGCAGAGCAATGAATACGTTTCTGAGCGCTCTGTGATCACATTACACCTCTCCCTCTTCCAAGATTTTTTTTTGCAGACATAGAAGGGACCATCACTGCTCTTTGAGTGAATGCCTCAGGCAGATAACCTATTACTGCTTACCTGCCTAAGGCACCCAGAATTTCTGCCCTGTACCTATCTTCCAAAGCAATGGCTAATGCGGTATTATATCATTTTTCATTTTCACCTGAGTTGGATCCATGACAAGAGCAAGTCCAGGAAAATGAGCCAACTTAAAAAAATACACACTGCTACAGCAGGGTGCAGCATTTTGAGCATTGCAGGGAGTGTTCATGCAGTGGAATCATCATAAAAGAGACATGCAAGAGGAAGAGATGAAGGAGATTTGTGCTTTTCATTATCATGTGCCCTGGGCTGTGGAATCCCACAATCGCTCTGGATCTCCTGAAGCTCTGAATGTGAGGAAGCAGAGGCAGGAGGTGCACAGAGGAAATGACCAACACACTTTGCAGAAATACTGACTTGGCTCACAGGAGGGATTGTTGCTCTACTGGACCAGTCATTGCCAGGGAGGACTGGAGCCAAGGTGTTGGAGTATGGAACAACGTGGCAAATTGCCCAGCATTGTAAAGAAATATAATTGCCCTCTTCTGTGTAAAAATCTAGGCAATAAAGTACTCATTGAAAAAACCCCACCTCTGTATTTGAATAATAATAATAAAATTACTAAAAAATTTTAAAAGGGCATTTGTTTCATTCCTAAAGCAAGAAGTTCTAATTTTCTAATTCAAAATATCTTTTCTTTCAAATGCCCAGAAATATTGCTAAAAAGTATAGTACCTAAAAACACTAGAATCCTTAAACAAATCATCTCACTTCACCTAAGCATTTTTGCAATTCCTTCAGAAATTCACACTTAAACATATTAATATGTAGAGGTGTATTTGTGATAAACCAGGTATTATTGATTTTAAACTGGATTGTTTGCTTAAAACTAGTGTTAATTTTATGCATATATATATATATGTATATATGTATATATACACACACACAGGTGCTTACAGTCTGTTCGTCCATGCTTGGGTTTGGCTACTCAATGGCAGAAAACCAATTATTCACTAAGTCTCTTTCTGAAGATGATACTACTCAATGTGTTCTTAACCTGAGCACCTGAGAATAAGCCTTGAGTTTGCTAATTTTACATCTGCTTATTAATTCATACCTCCTGCAGACTTTAGAGAAGACTGAATACAAACTGCAGAAATTCATCAAGCCCCTCTTTCTGTGAGCCCAGAACTCTAGATTTTTTTCTTATAGTTCTACCTGAAGACCTGTCAATATCTTCATTAAATCAAATAAGCCTCCAGCCAGGCTTCATCTTTTATTTAGAAGCAACAACATTGTTCCATGGGTTATACATTGCTCTCTTATGTCCCTGTTTGCTCCTCTATCTGTTCTCTGTTTCTGGCTTTTTTCCCATTTTACAGTGCTATATTTTGCCTACTTAAGCCACGTCAGGGTATTCCCATGGAAGGAATCCCATGGTAGAGCAGGCTGCTGAAGGTGCCCGGCTCAACATGCTTTGTTTCCTTTTAAAGTAATGTAGATGGGGATAAATGGGGCCCTTGAGAACCACAGCTCTGGGGAGAAGGAAGAGAAATGTGTCTCCTCCTTGAGAGTTTATACATCTCCTATCATAGGGAATGTGTTTCCAGGCCCATAGAAGCATACCTTTTTTTTTTTTTTTTTTTTTTTTTTAGTTTCCCTACCTCTCCCCCCTCCCTCTTGTAACCTTGATTTTACCCTTAGATTTTAAAATAATAGCTATTTAGGATTTGGGAAGAGTCAGCAGCCACCCCAAAACACCCATCAGGATTAAATCCACTAAAAACCTTTCCTCTTAGTGAGGCACAAAGCAGCTGGGTGGAGGCATTGGTTTGTGTTTCTCTGCAGTGCCATTCCCTTGCTCTGCCCCCAGTTTAACAGCGATGATAATGCTCCTCACTCAGCTTGTTTGAAGATTAAATTAGCTGCTATTGGTTCAGCTCTTTGAAGATGTACCCAAAGTGGTAAGTGCTAAGTGTCACTAAATGAATTTTACTCATTAGACTCTGGAGAAGTTTTGTTTCTTTGGATTACAGTTTGAGCCATAGTGAATTCTGGTGCACAGGAACACTCCTGGGTCCCCTCAAATCTGCACTGCCAGGTGCCACACGAGAGTTTCTGTCCTTAAACACAGTCACCTTAAAGGCATTTAAAGGTCCAGGCTGCAAACTGACTTTAAGGAGTAATCCTTGGTCTTCACAAGTAAAAAAAGCTTTCATTTTCCAAGTGCTGTCTTGGAAAATTTCTGTCTCCTTTTCAACAGAACTTTAAAGAAGCAAATCACCTACATGATTTATTAAGCCAAACTTCGATTTAATTTAAAATAAAAAAAAAGCTGTCATCATGTCTTTCAAATTTAAAGGAAAACGGGCAACTACAATTTCCATTAAATTACTCCAGATTGTAAAAGGTGTGTCAGGGGTAAGATTTGGGTCCTTATTCAAGCCCTCTAGTGGTAGCTGTCCTGTTTGTTAACATGGGAAATTGCCACATTACTAAACTAAAGATTTGGAATCTCTAACAGGAAATTAGAAGCATCTGCCATTGGAAGCAGGGAGAGGAAAAAAAAGGAAACATTAGTAGAAAGATAAGTATTTCTATGCAGAAATAATTGTGATTTAAATGTGCAGAGTAGTAGAAATTCTAAATGCCAAGTCAAGTAAACAGAAAAGGCAGAAAGTGCCACTCTAAGCAGATGACAAGGCCTGTCCTCCAGGGTGGTATGGACTGAAAATGTTTCTGCAAAATCAAAGCTGACCCAGCTCTCCTACAGACTGGGTCAGACTGTCTAAAACTCAAGATCTGAGTACTCTGGTGCTGTGGAGAAGTTGCCAGTGAATGTGCTGCACTGGCTACACAGGTAAACAGCTCCTTTCACTCCTCTAGGCTGCATTTCTGCCACTACTCTCCAACCACTACATTGCAATTGCAGCGTGCTTCTTAGACTTTCCTTCCTCTGCTCTCTTTCAAAACCAGTTTACAAATGGCTCAGTCCAAGGCAGCAGAGACAACACAGAAACATTCCAGTGAGAATGTTGCTGAAATTAGGGAAAAAAAAGGCTCAAGATTAGGGACAAATAATCATGGCAATAAAATCAGTATAGGTAGGATCACTCCTATTGTAACGTGTATTATATGATGGCTGCCTTTTGCAGAGAGAAACTGTTAAAAAAAGTAATGCTAAATTTAAGCTTAAACCAATTTTGATAAATGCAAGACAACATTACAGTTTGTTTCTAGAAGCAATCTCAGGATTTTAACAATAAAACTGACCTGTCCAGAGCCTGTCAAATAACCAATCTGCCTGTCTCAGCCCCTTGGTTAATGGACTGCCTGCATATTCTGCACGGGACTGTACCTGAAGCTATTTTACTTGTTAAATGGCTAAATAGTAGCTGATGTGCCTGGCAGAGCATTCAGTGTTTCCCAAGAATAACTCTCCCAGAATTTTCTGGCAGATAAAAGCTTTACTCTGACGGTTCTGAGTGTTTCTTCAGCATCTCCTCTTAACCATCTAGAGGATTTTCTGGAGTGCTTACATGAATAGAGGTGCTTGTTAGAAGTACTCATTTCAAGGAAGTGTTTTGTGAGTGAAACAAGAATTATAATAGACAGTCAAGAGATCCTTTGGGGAAAAGGGGCTGGTGGGAACAGAGAGAAGATCCTTGCTGAATAAAACATTTTTTCAAGGAATGTCAAAACTAAGCATAACAAGAGATCTCTTCCAGAGGGGATGGTCTTCACCCTGGATACTTTCCCATTACTTTTCTCATGTTCCATGAGAGATCCAAAGTGTCTGAACCAATTTTGGGCTATCCCAGAAAAACATTTAAGACATTTATTTGTATTCTAAGCATTTGATAAAGTCATTTTTAAAAAGGCAAAATAATGGAGTGGCCCTGATTAGTAGAGTCCTGACAATTAAAATAATACAGTGTATGCTGTTTTTCTTGCAGTATTACACAAATAAGACAAAGAAATATGCATATAAGGCTCTCTGAAAACCATCCTTTGTGAGAAGGATGATCACTAGGTAATGTATAGGCTATGTCCAATAAAAATGTACAATGAACACACTGTGTAGCAGAGTTTAATTTCCTGGCTCTTGTGGAACTTAAATCTCAGCTTTAATAAGACTGTGCTGTTGCACAAAAGGCACTAAAAAGCAGAGTGATCCAATGCATACAGTGCAAGCTGAGTGCACAGAACTGTGTTCTTTTCCTGGATCTACCACTGGCTTCCAAAATCATTTTGTACATGTCACTTCCACAGCTCAATTTCCTCCTTGATAAAAATGGGACTAACAATGGTTTCTCACCTTTGACACTCTTGGATAAAAAGTGCTTAGTATTATTAATTCATGAATTTATCAACCTCAAGCAGAGTTGTGACCTTGAAAATGGAGAAGAGTTCCAGAGTCTGCAGGGGCTTCTGGGGAGATCATTAGAGCTGT
>VYZP01053277.1:0-11732 GCA_013400635.1 Hypocryptadius cinnamomeus
ACCTGGGCTTCATCAAAATATGTATGGCCAGCAGGTCAGGGAGGCTGGTTCTATTGCTCCACTCTGCTCTGGTGAGACCCCACTCGGAGTATCGTGTCCATCTCTGGAGTCCTCAGTACAAGAAGGACAAGGACTGATTGGAGTGGGTCTAGAGAAGAGCCATAAAAGTGATCAGAGGGCTGGAGCACCTCTTCTATGGGGAAAGCCTGAGTTGGAGTTGCTCAGACTAGAGAAGAGAAGGCTGTGGAGATATCTCATTGCAGTGTTCCTCTACTTCAAGGGGTAGAGGTCTTTCCCCATGAGAAAGATGGGGACAAACTATTCAGTAAGACCTGTTACTATATGAGACATTGCCATTTGTTCTAATGTGGGGTTCCCCAGAAGCTACATGGTGTACATCTGCTCCACCATCATTCTCCATGGGCTGCAGAGGTCTAGAACTACTGATAGAGCTCATACAGTTACTAGATTAATTAATTTGTATTACTGGAGTAATGCTGCATGATCCAGCACACTGATGGTGGTCTTAAGTTAGTAACTCTCACGGCAGTCGGGACAAAACTAACTTGGCTTAATGCAAGACCTCTCACATGTTTACATGTGAATTACAAAAATGTAGCTAAAATAAGTGTATTCTCTTCCTATTACCTTATCTGATTATGAATAAACTTTCTTTAGGAAATCTATTTCATGCATAATTTCTTTGACTTTCAAACTCAAACTTTTCAGATCTTTTCAGAGGTTTATACACAGATACAGAGTGACCAGAGGAGTTTTCTAAGGCCTATTAATAGGGCAAAGAGGTCACACTCCACAAGTTTCACATAGTACAGCTTTTCCCACTTTGCATACTGGACTATGTCTGTGTTTCTAGTTAGAGGTTGCCAAGGAATTTCCCATTCAGTTCAATGAGCTGGCACCAGAAACAAGGACAAATTCCTATGGGCTGTCCATTCAAGTGCTGAAGGAAAAGGAAAACTGATTTCTCTGTCCACTGCTTGTTTCTCTTTTTATAAGCATTTAATTAGTGTTTGGTAACTCAGCGGTTCACTCAGTATGGGGAAGATATCTCCAAAGAATATTAAACCTCTGAGTGAGTGCTTTTCAAGGCAGACATCCCATAAAATTCTCATATAGACAGCTTTGCATGTAGTTACATTGAAACAATTATCTCAGATTGTAACCAAATTACCAGATGACCCAAACCATACTCATAACCATACCATATTTTATTTAATATTTATTATCCTACTAGTTTAGCTTTAAAAACAAATATTTTCTACAACTGCTGATAATTTTTATTAGAAATACATTTAACTGTTCTAAAGGAGAAGCTTTCCAGAGTACTTCTGCTTCTAAAAATGTTTCTTTTTTTTTGTTTAGGTAACTTATGTTTTCTCCACTTAACAATTCCATTTTAAAATTTGCCCTGTGCATTCAGAGAGGCATAACTATGTTTTGCATCTATACACTCAAACAAATATTATCACTAGGTCAGATGTAAAGTACTAATGACTTTAAGGGAGGTTACAGGAGATCTACAGGGTACGAAATAGAGTATCACAATAAAATATTCTATTTTCAGCATCTGCTGAAAAGTTTGCAATTATCACAGAATTACAGAATAAATTAGGTTGGAAAATATCTTTGAGATCATCAAGTCCCTTATGAAGGCCCTTAATAAAAATCACAGCTATGTAGGCAATATAGTCACGTCTTTAGAGTGTCTTAATACAGAAAAATCCACTCAGGTTCACAGAAGAGAAACAAAAAGTGCAAAAATGCAACACACTGAGAGTTTGCACAAAAGAAACATAATTTCACTTTCAGCAAACACAGTTTCAGTCAGATTTCTACCAGAAAACTTGGGAATCTAGCCCAAGAACAAAAGGGGTGGAATGCCCTAGGTTCTTTCAGCACCTGTGCATGTTATCCACTTTTATTATTCAAAAAACCCCAGCTGATCTTTTTTCCTTGGTGACTCAGAAAAGCTGTTCAAAATTCTTCTTGTGATTAGCAAATCCTTGGAGATTTTTTTTTCCCAAATATAGGCAAATTTCTGCCATGTTTACATATAAAGTGGCTTTGTAAAGTGGACTTCCTACAGGCAAATATATAATACCCTAAACAGCAGTTTTGCTGCTGTTATGCCCTCAGACAAGTATTTCTAAATAAATGTCTACAGACACAGGAAAAAGTCAGATGGATGCTCAGAATTCCATGGAGGAGAATAGTGACCAGTTTCACCATAAATAGTGCATCACTGGCAATAGCCAAAGATAAAGGTGTGAGATATAAATATGTATCACTGCCAAGAAAAGCACTTGTAAAGCACAATGAGACAGGACTATTTCACAGCTTTTGCTCTGTTTTGACAATGTATTTGGGAAATGAAAATGAGAAAGCTAAGAAAAAAAAAAGAAAAAGAAAAAAGCAGAATAGCAAGTGACTCGAATACAGATTTGACACTGAATAAGATCAAGGTGTGTAGACCTAAGAAACAGATTTGCGTTCTCGAGATTCCAGCCAGGACAAGGTTAATTTTTGCAGTAGCCATGAGAGGATATGGCTAGGACACAGAGGTTATGTTATAACCTCTCATTGTTGCCAGGGATAAGGGAAAGGGCTCTCTTCTGGGGAGAAGTGTTTTATTCTGGTTGAGAAAATTTGATGGAGGGAGGCTTCTTGCAATATCTGTTATTTGGGAGTGATGGGAAGGGCAGGGTGTATACATGAGTTGGTTCTGACTTATATCCTCTGTCATTGGTATTGCTGCTGTTACTGTTCATTTTATCTCATTGTGGTTTCCCGGAAATTGTTCTTAACTCAACTCATGATCTTTGCCTTTTGTGCTTTCAGTCATAGCAGGGAAGAGGAGCGGTGCATGGTTTTAATGGGAGCACTAAATTGGAAAACACCATTTCTAAACCATGACTGGGGTTTTATGGTACTGTTCTTCTTAATGTATTGAAACATGAATTATTGGAGGTTTTTTTTTTCTTAAGAACAGTGCAGAATACTGCAGCTTTAACTAGGTGCATTCATACATTAAAAGCACAGACCAGAACATGGTGAAGTCATCTTGTGGAAGAATTCTTTCATCTAATCATAAAATATGACTTGGTAAACTTAATCAGAAACCAGTGTGTTTAAATTCATGACTGAAACGTGAACAAGTCATCCATCTACTACCTGTCTGTACCAAACACAGTGTCAGGTGCAAATTGGTGCTGACAATATCAGAAGATTGGCTAAGAAGAATTGGATGATCCCACCCAATTACAAACACAGTAAACTGCAGTAAGACTAATTGTATATAATGCAGATAAATCCTCACAGAAATTATTTCTATAATTTATCAATACTTGTGTATCTATGAAAAATACACTTCAGCTTCTCTGTTGAGATACAATATTATTGCTTACTGTGCATCGTGACTAAATGAAATGCAGTAGTGTTCTGTCCATGTGCCCAAATAAAATTTAATGAAACCAAGTTCAAAATATTATTTTTAGCCACAGTGATTTATTTCATGCTCATTGATCTCAACTTACCCATAAGTAAAAACAACCAAGAGAAAATCTCGAGGTTGTTACTAGAGAATTTATTAAAATCATATTATGTCAGCTACAAAAATATTCATTCTTGTTATATACTTACATTCTAATTGCACCAGTTTTGCACAAAGTTTTTAAGTGGAATGAAATCTGGTATTTATAGATAGTCTGTTAAACTCCAGAATTTAGTATGCAATTCACGTTCCTGCAATTTAAAAACAAAGTTTATTTTTCTGAGAGGGTGAAAGTCTATTATTTTTAGAGTTTCAGCTTCAGATTCTGAAGCCTGAAGTTTGATGCAGCTTTACAGTTTGTAACCTCATATCCTTATTTGCACATTGGTCATATATTTCAAGTACTTTGAGTGAAACAAAGAATCTAACACAACAGCTCTCTAATGCATGAAATAATCATGCAGTTACACCCAAAGGCAAATCAGTACCAGAGATAATGTATAACAAAAATCAGGAACAAAAATCAACTCAGTGCATCACAGAACTTACATAATTTTCAATTCAATATGAACCAGTTCATTTGTCAACAAACTAGATAATATTATTTTATGGCAACACAACATTTTGTAAGGTATGGTTCTACTTATTTCCGGTTTGAATGGCATGGCTGGATATACAAACCAAAAATATTAAGTAGAAATAAGATACTGGTAGTAACTGTCTGTATGACATAATGAGTCTCTTGCTAGAATATTAGGCTTTGTTCTAGTGTCCTTATTTTGTAATGGAAGTTAAAAAAATGAAAAGAGATCTGTGAGCAGTAAATTACAAATTTAAGATTTTTACTTTTGATTTTGCCAAGAGATGGAGGCAATTGTAATCTTCTAAGACCATCTTTTGCTGCTGAACAGGTTTTTCTTAGCATAAAAGGCCATACTATAGCCAAATAGTTGTATGTTCTGGTTTAAAAAGTAATTCTGGACTGAAAATTAGCAAAATTTTAAGCAGAAATTTAAAATTACTCAGGAGGTCATGCAAGATTATTGTAACATCTTTCGTTGACAGTAAAACTTGCCACCCAGTGTATGAATTAGCAGAAGACACATGTAGAAAAATTAAACTGAAGTTCAGTTTTCAGCTGCTTTCACAGGCTTCAGGAAGATAAATTACTCCATATACTCAGGGCTAAGTTTATATAACTAACATGTCCTGAGTGATAAGAAAGGTATATTCTCACAGTCTGGTAAATGAACCTGCTTTGCATCAATATAAGAATACAGGGGTTTAATTTTGTCTTGGTAATTTAAAAGCACGATTAGTTAGTGTAACAGCTAAAACTCTCAAATAAGCTTTCCTTGTTAGCCAAAGGCAGGAGTAGTTACTCAGTAAAAGTGTTTATCAGCTATATTACCTATAACTGAAAAATGGCATTCATTCCGTGCTACTTTGGATGAATTTTTAGAAGACTGTGAACGTAAAGTTGGTATTAAATGGCTTCTAGATGTTGATGGATTATGCCTATGATCACAGTAAGGAACCTGATTTATTTGGAGAATCTGAATTAAATTTTGAATATTACATTTGATACCTGCTCAATATTTTATATTATCATTTGTAGACTATTGCTAGACTTCAGTCATCCTTATCTTGTACAGACTGTAAACAGCTCATTCAGGTTTTCATTGCACCAGATCACTGCAGAAACCTATTTCTGTGTCTGTGAGCATGCATAAACTCAATTTTCTCATGCTTTCACTAGAAGGGTGTTACTAACACATTGTACCAAGATGCAATATTATTTACCATCTTTCCACTTTTTGAATGAGGACACAAATTTTAAGTTCTCACACAAAATTTAAAATAAATGTGTAAAAGAGCAACAACATAACTAGTGTAAGTAACAGCAATTTTCTTTCACACTATGTTGCTTCTTAGGTGAGAACATGGGTCCTCTAGATCTTTTTAGTAGACTGGAGAAAGATCAGCCCCTTGGAAGTCAAAATTACTCTTCTGCTGCATAAACTTAGGTATGTATTTAAATATATCCTGACAAAAATTCTGGTTATAAACCCTCAAAGGCTATTTAAAGAATTAAATTCATATAAAAATTTTCCTTTTATAGCTGTTCTTCCATCAGTTTGGAGGATATTATTTTCAAAAGCAGACACACAGGTTTGTTGCACAGATTAGCCACACCATCTGCCTATATTTACTAGAAGATCACATTTTATTTTTTATAATTCATATTTTTCTGATCATTAGTATTTTCTTTTTAAATTAATCATCTATATTACTCAAAGACAAAGAGTACCAGATATCTTATAGGTCAGACCAATTTCAGACTCTCTTTATGGCATATCTTTTTTAAAAATCCCATATTAATAGACAAATGGGCATAGACTCAGTCTCCTAGACAATTTTTTTCTGTCATAATATATGCCTCAAAATGCACCATTAAATTCCTTAAACATTTGACAGTAAGTAGCAAGGTAACTACCATCACATCAGCTAACTCACAGGGTGCAACAAGGGACTTACCTGAAAAAGTAAATATTTGAAAATACTAACTAAATGGAGAAATAATAATGAAAGAACCCTATTCCTGCACTATTGAGAGGATTAACCTAAGTTTCACGAAATACCTTAGGAAAGACAGACTTGCATATGGCTAAGAAACACTCTTAGGATATATTTAACCTAGTTAATGATATTGAAAGCTGAATTCAAAAGAAATCTATAATAGTTTAAAGACATCTTAATAGGTGCTAAAACAGGCAGAGAGCACAAATACTGCCCTGGCTTAGAAAACATGTGGATTCACTGATTAACCGAAGTTTTCTATGACATATACTACAATATTGTCCACAATTATGAGTTTTAACAAATTTATGCCTGAAGTTACTGGCCTTGAACTTAATGTGTCAGTCACAGTAACTAAAGTGCGTGCTAAATTTGAGAAGGAGTTAAGAGCTTTGAGGTGGGCCCCACTGAGGGACTGCTGTGGTTTCAAAGAGTTTAGGTATTTTTATCTTCCTCTGAGCTTATAAAAAGTATAGAAGTTAGGTGCAAAGTTTAGAGCTAATGACAACAATTGTGACAAAAAATTTCAAAATGGAAGGTGTCAGCATCCACTTCTGCTAAGGCACTATGTTTCGGAATCAGAGAAGCATTTAGGTTGGAGAAGACCTCCAAGAACATTGAGCCTAACCTTTGATCAACACTTTGAAAAACAGACCATAGCACTAAATGCCAGTCTATTTCTGGTTATTTCTTGAACACCTGTTAACTTCACCACCTCCCTCTCCCAATTCCTAGCAATCCTTTCCACTAAGAAATTCTTCCTAATGCCCAACCTGAACCTCTCCTGGTGCATCCTGAGGCCATATGCTCTTGTCCTGTCACTGAGTGCCTGGGAAAAAAGGCCAACTCTCACCTTGCTACACTCTACTTTCAGGTAGTTATAGACAGTGGTAAGGTCTCCCTGAGCCCCTTTTTCCTCAAGCTAAACAACCTTGGCCACTTCTCATAGGATCTTACTCTTCAGACCCTTCACCAGCTCCATTGCCCTTCCATGGACTCACTCCACCACCTCAATGTCCTTCTTGTATCAAGGAGCCTACAACAGTACACATGATTTTGAGGTGCAGTCCCACCAGTTCTGAGTACAAAGGGACAATCCCTGCCTGGTCCTGCTGGCCACACTGTGGCTGATACAGGCCAGGATGCCATTGGCCTTCTGGGCCACCTGGGCACACCCTGGCTCATGTTCAGCTGCTGTTTCCCAACACCACCAGACCCTTGTCTGCTGGGCTGTTTTCCAGACACTTTTGCCTCAGCCTGTAGCACTGCACGGGGTTTTTGGGACCCAAGTGGGTGAAGTATCAGGTAATAAATTAACAGGTATAAAAATACTAGGAACTTTTACTTGAAAAATAAGAGCTGCTGGGTACTACTGAATATATTGGTAATTTGTTTTTTCAATAGCAGTTTATCTCACATGATGAACTAGTTTAAAGTTTTAATCAATAGCTGACAGATTTTAGTTTGCTTCCGCTTAGCAAAAAGCTACTAATACAAAACCAACAGGATTCTTCAAGACAGGATTTAAAAAAATATAGCCTGGTATAGCTCTTGATACTATTTTGGTTTATCTTGATTAAAATAGCGAAATACTTAAGCATTCAAGTTTATGAAAACTAGATTAGGTTAAGTATGGAGGCAGTGAATTTAAGATTAAGGTCATATAAATTCAGGTATTGCTGTGTCTGCTAAATCTGACAAACATGCGCATACAAGTTTGTTATTCAGTTTTTAATCTCTGACGTTTACTTTTACAAGATATTGGAAAGTAATTTACAGAACAGCCTTTAGGCCCAGCAGTATCATACATATGCACAATAAATAAAACTCATCCTGGCTCACTTTCAGCTATTTTCTAGGTTGAGACTTAGGGGGATTTTTTTAATTAAACATTTCTAGGAGCTACAAAAAAAAAGAGCAAATTACCACTGGATAATATTTAATCCACGATAGTAAACTATATCTATTTCCAGAAAGGAATATCCAGAGATGTAAACTTCAAATCTTTTCTTCAAATAACATTTAAAAATGCCTTAGCTCAACAGTATAAAGGAGCAAGAGCTTACTTCCTGCTAATGTAGGAACAGAATACACAGTATTTCAGAACTGTTCTGATATTGATTCCAAGATAAATTTGTCATTCCAAATATGAAAGGTTTATATATTTTAATACATACAAGAAATCTCTTTTGCTAAACAAATACAAAAAAATCTGAGAAATCTGATTATTTTATTAGCAAATTGGTTTGATGGACTTTTACCTTAAAAATTAGACAGAAAGATCTTGTTTTCCATTTTTTTAAGTGACTACGCTATTTATTTGGCAAAATATAACTTTTTTTTTTTAATTTCCTAGCTCTTCCATTTCTTTCCCTGCTCTCATTTTCTACTTCTCCTTCTTCTCTTTCTTCTTCTCTCATCACCTTTTTGCACTTCCTTCTTTACTTAAGACTTTTTCTTAAAAATTATGCATGTTTAAAAATATTTCTAATTTAATAAAAATAATATTTTGTTAAACATTCTTATCTCCAAAGTGTTTTTAAAATAAGAACTCCTTTTGAAATTCCTAGGCAAAATCTTGTTTTTATGAATTTCCATTAACACTAAGTATGCCTTCCACTTGAAGCAATTTTTTTTTTCAGATAAAATTCTGGAATTCTAAGAGTTGATTTGAACTTGTCAGTCTTGGAAACTCTGTTGAATATATGCAGAACTTTGGAAGAAGGTCAAATATCATATAAGTATTTTCCATCATTCGCCATCCAATTACATTATTTAAGATTAGCTGTTGAGACTCTAGAGCTTCAGATAATTATTGATTATTTGTCAGATTATGCTAATATGGTCAGTATTATGGCAGATAAATATTTGTACAGTCAAATAATACTTGATAGCAAATGTGTACATACCGTTTAAGATATAAACGTCAATGAATCCATTCTGGTGATTGAGAGAAAGGTGCACAGATCATTAAGATCCACCTTTCCCTAATGGTCACAAGACCAGAAAATAGAAAACATGATCAAATTTTCTTTTCCTTATCCAGGCTGATTTGGAGCAAAAATATCTACCATAGCTTAAATATCTGGAAGCACAATATTTAAGAGGCAGAGTGAGTGAACAGTTTTATGTTTCCATAAATATGTTTATATCGTAGCATTGTTAACCAAAATTACTAGATAGTACTTTTGTAAAAATTTAAATAAATGCTCCAAAATTAATACTTGGTGTTTATTTTTTAGGTCTAGATACAGACTATTAGATCTACAATGTCTATATCTATAACACTATTTTAGCATTTATTTTCCTCTTTGTTGTTCTAAGTACTTAGGTTCTATACTCTATAAAATGAGAAAAAGACAGAGAATGTCAAATGTCAGGGAATGAGATTTTCTAAAACGAGAAGACTCACCATCTTAGTCTGCTAGAAGTAAGCAGAAGCCTTCAATATTTTGTTTCTGGCAGACAAAGTTACTATACAATGCATCAAATCCAGGTGAGTTATTTCTCAAATAATTAAGGAGCTAATGGCTATCCTGCCAAGGTAATTGCAATTAAGAGTGTTTCCCTTGAGCTATGCAAGTTTAAGGTGCTGTGTTGTCTTTAGGACGGCCACAGTTTAATACAACAATCCATCTTATATGATTACATTCCTTATGCTGCAGAGGAGTTTAACAGACAGAAAAATTGAGCTTCTTACTTGCCTGACCTGAACTTCATGCACAGAAATTAAGTATGCACTTTAGATGCCCAACTGGTACAGCCAGTTTCTCATTGACTTGACCCGAATTTCAGTGTTGAAAGTCTAGGACTTGGGGAATGAAGGCAAAAACATGAACTGTAATGAAGTCCTTTTACTAATGAGCTGTGCATTAACATAATCCAGCTCCAGTTTTGTCAGGAAAAAAAAAAGATATTAAATATTTATCATACTAATCAAATAAGTTTCATCTGCCAACAGAGAAGGAAAAGTGGCAGTATTTGAAAAGGAAATACCAAAGAATAGTCATGAGAACTTGATCACATACTCAATAGAGTTTCTGTAAGACAGTACAAAGTTAAAAATGAAACAAGAAGAATGAAGATGCTGTTCATTGATATTCTTTTAATTTTTAAAAAAAGGAAAAAGTTAAAAGGGAATTTAATGAAAACAATGGCAGAAATATTACAAAAGTATGCCTGATGTTGTACACCACTGAAAAATAAATGCAGATAACTATTCAGCAATCAGTCCTACTTGGTGATCCAGTCCCTGTTTTATGATGTATGTGCATGGAATTTATTAATTAGAGCTATTGAGCACACTATAACTCCCTTGGAGAACCACACCTTGTTTTTCCTAACCCATGGAATATAATCAGCAGATTCCATATACATAAAAACACTGCTGAAGCACAGCATATAGGAAATTATCTCTGGAGTTTTAACCCACTGTTTCTCACAAGATAAAAATATTATAGCTTGCTTCTTCTTCTTCAGTGGTCAGTCTTTTCAGTAGAACGAATTTATAAATGGAACATTGTTCAGAAATGCTACCTTGTGCACAGAGAAAGGAGTGAATATTGTTACATATTTTGATGTGGTCAGGCCATAAGACTTCACAAAAGAGGAACCCAACTGAGGGATAAGGAAGACAGAAAACACAGAAGTAAATGAAAGCAGGTGTTTTCATGAAGAGTCAACTTCAAACCTTGAATGCAGCTCATACCAACAGTGTAGGCCAGTGGGAGCAAAACTGGTGCTAATCTGAGTGGGTGAATATGTACATATAATGAAATTTATAATTAATAAATAGAATGTAATTTTAAATATGTAAGGAAATTTAACTTATTATATATATTTAACTTTATTAAGAAGTAAGCTGGTAGCTATAGTAGTTTTGGAATAGAACTAAAATATTCTTAGATGGGCATGTAGCTACTTCAGTATGAAATGAAGCTTTGAAGTGATTTTCAATGAAAATGTTAGTGAAAGTGAGACTAAGTGCCTCTGGAATATCTAAATATTCTAAATTAATGGACACCTTAACAAGATCACCAATGAATGACATAAACATCAAAATTATTTAAAAAAAATAAAACCTTCATTACAAAGTAAATCAATACATATATAAAAAAAATTCTTTGCTTACTTCAATCTGCTCTTTAACTTTCTTCTCAACAACATTTCTTTAAAAACTGAGACAAGTGCAGGAATATATATATATCTCTCAAATTTATAATTATAATACAGGTGACTTTTATACTGAATAACTACATATAAATATCAGGGCAGATAAAGAGCATTATACGGTTTTCCAGAAATTTTTACCCAACAGAGAGTGTATAGTTCACTTTATTTACTTATCCATTTAAAAAGATAGCATTAGAAACCCAGATAGATTCAAAGGAAAAGAGAAATACAAATAAAAAAAAAATAACAGCTCATTATGAAAATTTTTCTATATTTATCTAAAACCTTCAGGCTATTATAAAGGACATTGCAACCTTATGCAAATTTAACAGTTCTTCTAATTACATTAAGATTGATATGTAGCCTCAGTAGAATATGCTTTTGGGTTTTTCTTATCTTTGAGATTAAAATTACTGGTACTTTATGATCATTGAATCAACTAATGATTCTGTACTCAGTGAACTCCCCA
>VYZP01053283.1:0-87639 GCA_013400635.1 Hypocryptadius cinnamomeus
GGCAGATGTTCTCCGGGCGGTGCCACAAGTGGAAACAGAAGACGTTTCAACTGTGTTTCCAGGGGAAGTCTATGGTGCAAGGGGAGACTCCTCTCTCCCTGATGGACTGAGAGCTGATTATTTGAGGGGTGGTGATGGACTGAAAGTTGATTATCTGAGAGGTGGTGACTGGATTGAAAATCTAAGGTTTTATTTCATGCTGTGGAGAAAATGGGGGGGGGAGGAGGAGGAGTGCATTTGGAGGGTTTTCATTCTGAGTTCTTTTATATATATATTGTAGTTAATAAAGTTTTTTTTCCCTTTATTCCTAAGTTGGAGCCTGCTTTGCTCTATTTCTGATCACATCTCACAATAGCCACTGGGGGAAGTATATTTTCATGGGGATACTGGCATTGTGCCAGCGTCAAACCATGACAATGGCCCAGATCCCCACAACACTGCAGACTCTGGTAACCCAGACTCTGCATTTACACTTTGGCCTCTGTGCCTTACTTTTCCTCTCACTAAAGTCCTGCCACTTTCCTCATACTCAGGTTCCCAAGATAATTAAAAGCAGCTTTAGGAGCAGGGATAGATGATGGGAACTGTCCCAAGGGTCGACAAAATTTCTCTTCTCAGGCCTGACAATTCCAGCCAAGGACAGAGGAAAAGCCTGCATGAAAGAGGTGTGAAATCAAAGCAGTAATCAAATTTAGGTATAATGAGAGCAGCTGAAGAGGTTTTCAATGTTCAGAACAAGATTAGCAGCTCCAGGCACAGGAGGGATGCGACATTTTCCCCGCTGTAACAACTCTGTGATGCAAATTGCATCTCAAATCCTTCTCCCCAGCTCTGGGACCTGTTCAGCCACAAACGTGGTGCTGAATTTTTCAAGCAAAGTGGAAGCTGGTCAGAGAGGTGGTTTGCAAATAAAAATCACAGAGGACAGTTTGGAAGCACCAGCTGGAGCAGAGAGAGGCAGAGCCTGGCCCTGGGGTGCAGCCCAGCCACACAACACATGCCTGAAACTCTAAGAAATTAAAGAACTTGCCTCTTGTTTTTTTCCCTCAGGAGCTACAGAAGGTGCTTTATGGAATCCCTGCCTCCTTCACACTGCATCAGCATGCAGGAGAGCACAAGGATGAAGATTACAGCATCTTCTGCTGCTGCTTCCATCTCCTGACTCAAATCTCACCAAAATCTGTCACTACTGGGCCTTCCCAAAGCCTCAGATTCACTTGGTCCTTGCAGGATTTCAGTTCTGAGGAGCATGAAGGGAGATAAAGGGACTTGCAGACACCAGAGATGCAATTGCTGCCTAAGGTGCATTTCACTGCCCAGGTTAGTGCCTCTAAAACCATCAAAATCAGCCCCTTTGACAGCACCAAGCCAACAGCAGAACATCAGGGTCTGCACATGGTTGGAAATGCCATTTTTTAATATTCCTCTCCCAGTCTCTCATTTCATGGTGCCATTGCAGGGGTTAATCCCATCACTCAGCAGCAAGTCTTGGCAATCAGCTTCAGATGGATTTTTAGTGCTGAGCAAATAAGAGGCAATTTTACTTTGTCTCCAGTGAATGAAATTTCACCTAAATCAGACAAACTCTGTGTTCTGAGGCTGGCCAGGCACTAACCACTGCCAGGTCGCCAAGCCTGGATGTCAAACTGCTCTAATATTGAAAAGTTAAATTTATTTGGCTTTGTATACAAGATTATTCTCTCTCAAAAGAATTGGGATCTATATAATTGCATTTCCAAGCACTAAACTCAGACCAGCCACAAAGAGCACAAGAGACAAGAAAAGAAATAGAGATTTCTAAGGAGATGGAAATTGAATGCTGAGTTTTTCCCATTATAGAAAGTTTCATAAATTATCACCTGCCAGCTCCTTGCCTTCACTTTTGTGGCCACCACTGAATACACTCACAGATAAGAAAATGTTTGTCCTCCTGAAAACCGGGACTAGAAGTAGAAAAAGGCTCAGATATCTGAATTAAAAGACAACATAATGAAAAGAGCTGCCTTATAATAGCAAGATATGATGGACAGCAGGAATGGCTGAAGCCAGCAGAGATAAGTCCATGAACTATTCATGCTACAAAGGTTTCTGACAAAACCTCCAATAACCCAAAAGCAACGTTTTGTCTGGCAGAGCTGATAGGAACCCTGTGCATTTAATTCAGCCATTGACAGCAAATGGAGATCAGCTTGAAGCTCCTTTGGTCCACTACTATTTTTTTTTTTCACCCAGAAAATGAAATTACATCTACTCTTTGGGAAGAAATTACTGCTTTGAGTGGTTCAAGGCAAAGAGTTTCTTCCCATACCCACTCGTAATCAGTCACCAAGAGAAATATTTTCTAAAAAGATCTCTTCAAAATTTTGGAGTGACTTTCAACACAAATAACTTGGTTATTTTGCTCAAAATGATAAGGGAATTGAATTGGGCTCTGTCAGTTTAAAAAGAAGCGTTTCTTCCTAGTTCTTCACAAAGAGGAACAAAACACTTTGTTGCAGCAAACTGAAGGGAGGAAGAGGTTTCTTTCCCCCTGAGCTACACAACAGGAGACAATTTTGTTGCTAAGAGGCAACGAAACCCAGCCAATTTCCAGTTCTTTTAGTGTAAGGGAAAAGCTCTGAGGATCACAGCTGTGGGAGACACAGAGAGAGAGGAGCAGGGGATCTGCTGGGGGTTTTTGGGGTGGGGGACAGATTAAAGAAATGTTCAAGCAAAACCCGTGAGAGCTCAAGACTCCATCTCTCAGAGAAGAAATTCGATTTAACCCAAATGCCATTCAAATCCAACAAACATTGAGGCATTTCCCCAAGCTCTGCTGGGCCATCAGGTACAACCCAGCTCACTGTGTGGGACCAGGGCAGCAGATCCCTGGCACAGGACAGAGATGCTCCCCTCGGAAGCCACCTGCATTGCCAATGGGACTCATAATATCTACTTCTAAAGACCCCAACATCCAAAAAACTCCACACTAAAAGCCTTTAATTTGGGGTTTCCCTTCTCCATCTATCTGTTGTCACTAGGCAGCTGCTCCACTTCAACATCCTTCTGATGGGTACAAATTTTCTCCTAATTTCCAGCCTAAACAGGAAGTTATTTCCATTCGTTCTTCTGCAAGTACTGGGACCTTGTACCTGATTTGCTCTTCCTCTCCTGGTGTGCATTTGTGCACATAAAATGCCAAAGCCAAGAGCATTTCCTTGTTTAAATCATGTCATTTGTTCTTATTATTTCCTTCCCATATAGTTGCACGGATTTGGTGCTGGCTCCACACTCAGAATGTTGAGAGCACAAAGTCCAGTTCTCACACTGACTTCTCCAAGTTTTGGACCAAGACCGCAAAGACAGAAATACAGCAAAGAAATTCCAAACAGGGGCCCTAATAAAGGTAATAAAATGCCACATGCCTATGTTTGCTGCAGGGAAGAAAAGTGCTGCTTATTAAATCATTACAAACAATTAAAGCTGCAGAGGGGAGGAAGACAGCGCTATTGTTTCCAGCTCCCCAGTCCTCTGCCCCTGGCATGAATTTCATAAAGCACAAATCTCCCAGCAGAAATCCCTCAGCAATTGATTTCCTACTCGTGGAACACAGCAGGCACACACCCTGGCTTTCCTGGCCAGAAAAGGAGAATGTGCCTCGACGTTTTTCCCAGCCATGCAGTTGTGATGTCAAATCCCCTCCCTGCCCTGCCAGGAGATTCCTGAAGTGGCAAGTTTCTGTAGGGTGACAACCCTGTGAAGGGGCACAGAGGGCTTTGTGTCAGTGTAAGGCACCCCCACAAGGGCAGATCCCTAGTTCAGACTCCATCTTTGTTCACAAGTAGTTCCTAGCAGAAAATTCGCAGTGATTGCGTTTCCCCAGAACAAGTAATTTTAAGCACATTTTTCTCTTGAGCTGTTCTGCCTTCCACAAAAGCAGCATGCCAGGGATTGCTTTGGAGACCAGCAACAGGAAACATAGCAACACCTAACAGCCAAGACCATCCAAACCCACTTACCAGCGCATCACCACATCTCCTGGACTCACTTGAATGCCCAGGAGAGTCTGAAAAGTCAACTGTTTTCCAAGAAACGGCTGTGATATCGAAAGGTAAGTGACAGGGACAGCCAGCCCCACAAAAGTGCCTCAGGCAGGGGAAGGAGCAGGAGAGATCCATCCCTTGCTGGCAGAGGTGCAGCTCAAGTGATGCTCACTCACTGTTTGGGTTACTTTTGTTGTTTTTACATTAACAACGCATCTCCACACCACAATTGTTCTCCCTCCCTGCAGTCACATGGAAAAATTTCACTGGTCTCTCACCTCTTTCTTGCCTCTCTCTGCCTGAAATAATTTTTCCTTCATACAACCAGCAAAACAGGGTTTGTTTTCGTGTTGGAAATAAGTCCACAAACTCTTTGACTGATTTCAATATGGACAACATCACAACAAACTACCCCATTACTCAGATGCCCCAAGGCAGCAAGGGAGGGAAATTTGACAACAGAGGTGGGAACACCAGCCATGGGTAACAGCATCATATTCTGCCTCTCTCACGGATGCTTTTCTTCCCAGTCCAGAAAATTCCCTGCTCTTTTTAGGGCTATAGAAGGCTGCTGTCTGCCCCACAAAATGACGAGCAAACCAAGCAGGAATGCTGCAGAACACCTTTGTTCCCATGATATTATTCTGCTGAACCCATAAATCCACAGAAGAACGGGCACTGCCAATTCCTGATTGCAGAGGAGGGAGTTTGTCACATCCTCTCTGTAAATTAGGATTTATCAGAGATGGAGAATTGATTGCCAAGTAACCTGCAGAGACACAAAACTGCTCTGCAGTTTTCTAGGACTCACTGAGCAGTACAAAAAGGTTATTGATGCAGTTGGGGAGTGTTCCTGTACAGGATGTGCACCTCCTGACATCCCAGGCGGGGAAAGATTTACTTAACATTTGCAAGGAGAAAGCAATTCTTCTTGTTTCAAAAAAAATGGAAAAAATAAATAGAAAATCAACTTCATGGCAAAGAGCCTCAGTAAGAGTTTGCAGAATTTGGTGAAAACAGGTCATTTACAAGGAAATAATTTTCATCTGCCTTCAAGTGGAGTTGTGAAGCAGGTGGAGATGGAGATGTCTCAGGTACTGAGTGTGCTCCTTACTTGACAAAATGACACTGATATCACCAAGTATTAGAAGTTAAAAACTTACAGTGATAACTGAGCCCTCCAACACAAAATACCTTCTCCCACGCAGCCAGCACTTGTCTGAAATCATTCCCCTTGGCAGGACGCCCTGCATGGCCTGGTGAGTTCTGCACATCAGAAATTATTCCCTGTGGAAAACACAGAGGTGTACCTTTATTTCTTTGCTTTTTCTGCTTCTCCTCCACAAGCATCCAAAACTTCTTTTTGGTGTGGTTATCTATAATTTGCATCAATATGATTTCTGATGGGGGCTTTATTTACCCAGTGTGCTGTGAAAGCCCCAGTCAAAGACCTCACAGCTTCAATCCCCAGGGAATTAAATCTGGGGCTTTGCTTTGGGGCTCAAATTAGATTTTAAAGAGAGAAGGGCCGGGTGTTCCTGACTGTCACTGCTCTTTTGGCTGTTTCTGGAGCCCACACTGAATCCAGTCCCTCCCTCACTTGCTCAAGCATCCCCACTATAGCCATGAGCATGGGGTGCTGATGAGCAGACAGCACCAGCCATAAACCTCATCTTGCAGTAATCCCTTCCCTTTTCCTTTTATCTTTTGCATTTAAAATTATTTTTATGAGTTTTATAGCACACCATTTCCTACTCAGTTCACCTTAGCTATCCAACTTACATTTTTCTCCATCACACTGACATAACCAACATGGCTCATGCTCTTAGCACTGAATTTTCATGAGCACATGCATGGCCACAAGAATTATGATGTCCTATTTAAGTAGGTCAGGCTGGTATTAATTGTAAAACAGAGCTGTAATAAATTATTGCAGTCCAAAGCCAGAATCAAGTTTCACTAAGCTCAAACCAGGCCTTCTGCTTTTCTCTATTTTCCTTACAATAGTTGATGGTATTGTAAACTTTGTACTCCACAATGTCTGTTGGCCAAAAGAGTGTGGAGAAAGGTGCCAGCTCTGTGTAAGTGCACTGTAAAACGTTGTTCCAGAAAACAGATCTCATCTGTTTTGTTGGTTTGGGGTTTTTTACAATGAACATTGTACAAAATATTAGACCATTTCTCTATGATATTAAGGTGAAGATGAGTAATTTCACTGTCATAACACAAAAGGGAGGGGAAACCAGCGTGAACAAAGCAGCAAATTCATTCAGCAGCAATTTGCACTCCATAACCCTCTGGTGCTGAGGCTTTTAGGCCAGAGGAGCTCTGCTATGTAAGCAGACAAGGCAACACATTAAGCTGTTGCTTAGAGATACTGGAATATATTGCACAGAGCCTGCTCCCCGGTGAGATCCCTGACGGGCTCCCGGCTGTATTTCCAAGGATGCATTATAGCCCTGTTGCAGTGCTGCTGTTTGTAAAGACTCACAGCTTTTCCAAGCAGCTCAAGCAATGACAGAAAGGGTGACTTGTCACAAGTGAAAGTTCAGATGGCATTAAAAAGTCAAAGTGAAAACTCATCTCACTTGGACGTGGCAGATAGCAAGGGCTCTTAGCAGCTGTGTTACAACCAGCTTAATAGCAGCTAAATAATGTATATTCCTGCCAGGAATGCTGATGGATCACAGCACTGCAGGACACCCTCATCTGCCAGCAGCACAGGAAGGACAGGGATCCAGGGAAGAGCTGATTCCTACCTGCTGACTCACACTAACTTCAGGCAAAAAACATCCTTTTATTTTGGTTTTGCTCTCATCCTTTCAAAATAGGATTCCTCCTTATGTCTTAATCTTCAGCCGTGCTGAGGAACCTCCTTGCACACGCTCTGTGCACATCTGATAAAGGCAACCAGCAGGAAACAGAGCCCTGTTAACAGCTCTGTGGTCAAGAGAACTCCAAAAGGAAGCAATCAGCTGTACTCCGGAGTACTGCAGCACCAGGTCCCATCACATCCAAGGCTTTTTCCTCACAGGTCCCACAGGCAAATTAGACAAAAGCTGTCACTCACATGGGTTGATGGAAGAACTCTGAGATGGAAAAGCAGAAAAGCTCCAAGTCCAGAGGACCAATTGACCCATAGAGTGATGCAGCAGATGAGCTTCTCCTGCTTCCAGAGTTAAGGAGGATGAGGCAACAACATCTCTGGCACAGAGCCATGGGACAGTTTTTGCCCACTCCTCATGGCAGCACTGACACAAGGGAGGCCCCAGGCCATGGCCCTGAGCCCCTCACACCCCACCAAGGTGATGAGCAGCACTGGAAAAGGGTACAGTGCACTTCCAGAAACCTCCCTCTTCCAAAGGGCTCTGCTTTCAACAGACTGAGCTGGCTCAGGGCAGCAAACCAACCAAAGCACACACTCACTTCCAGCCCTGGAGAAAAGCAGGAATAAATGCTGGAGAATAAAAGCATCCTGGAATGGAAGCAGATTTTAATTTCTCTCTGGTGCAAGGCTGCTTGAAGCCAGACCAGCGGGGAGTGGGAGAGGAAATGAGGGTGTTTAAAGCAGCATTCCCTCTGCACTCAAAATTCTCACAGATATGTATTAATAGCAGCAGGACTGGCGCTGTGTCCTTGCTGCCACTGTCACGAGTACTCTACCAGAGCTCTCTTAATTAACACATCTGACAGCACAGCTTCTGCTGGGAGCCAGGCAGCCTCTTGCAATGCCACTCACCCTCCATGGCTGGTGGCACCTCTGGGTGGCCCCAGCCAGCACCACGGGGCTGGGGAAGGTATGGTAGAAGAGCCAGGGTCTCCAAGAAGTGCTGGGAATGAGGGCTAAGCCATTGCAGGAGCCTCCCAACCTCTTCAATGGCTGGCAGGGAGCAAACAGCTTCAGTCAGCCACCCACCGGCTCCTGGTGCTACAGCTTTTATTCCCCATCACAGCTGGTCTGAGGAAATTGCTAACACAGCATTTGTGTGGATTGCTCCCCTGCAGAGACAGACGGGGCAGTTATTGATATGTACTTTCCTTGACAAAACCAGGCCGTTTATGGACTCCCATTTTCCTTAAATCACTTCCTGTACCCCTTTGCCTTCACTGCAGCTTTCGGGTGGGCAGGATGTGTCACCAGCCCCTGGATCCATGACAATTATCACCGTTCAAAAGCACTTTCTTTGCCCACAGTTCACCAGTTTACTGATGGAGATGTTTGCCCTGCAGTCACCCCTCACCACCTGCAGCTCTTGCCTGGTTCCCTGAGGTGTCCTACAAGGTGAGCACCATCCCCTGCCTAAGCCAGCCTGGCTCAGTAAGGCTGGGAAGGTTTTGCGGGGAAGCAGGAGGATGTCCCAGCTTGTGGGTGAATGTTGTCCTACAAATAGCCTGACCAGGCACACTTACCTTGCCAGAAGCAATTTCAGCCCATTTGAAGACATCAGTTCTGGACATTTCTCAGGACAGCAAGTCCTGTTGTGGTAGGACAAGGGGGAATGGCTTTAAACAGAAGGAGGGTGGATTTAAATTAGATATAAGAAAGAAGATTTTTTTACAGTGAGGATGGTGAGGCACTACCACAGGTTACCCAGAGAGGTGGTAGATGCCCCATCCCTGGGGGCATTCGAGATCAGGTGGGATGGTTCAGTTCTGAGCAATCTGATCTGGTTGATGATGTCCCTGCTCATTGCAGGGGGGTTGGACTGGATGACCTTTAAAGGTCCCTTCCAACCCAAACTACTCCCTGATTCTATTATTAACCTGCAATGCTTTTGAAAGCCTGAACACTTCATACAAATAAATCACCTTAATAACCAGTGACTGCAAGACAGCCAGCCGAGAACATTTTGTTTTGGTAAACAGATTATTGATTGTATATCTGTGTCCTTGAGATGAACTTGACTCCTTGACAGCAGCAGCAGCCCAACAAAACAGGTTCTCCATAAGTCCAAAATGGTGGATGGCCTTTGTCTGGAGCCAGCAGCACATCAGCTTTAGGAAGGCAATAAAGCACACTGATTTAGCATTGGCAGGGATTTCCCCCTCCCTAAAATGCTGCCTTTTCTTTGTTTGCACAGCTGACCCAAGCTGCACAGTGTGACCATGGGCTTCAAGAGGCAAAGTCCATCTCCATGGCACGGGTTTGCCAGGAATAAAATCTTTGTCCCTGCTTCACTGTGCTGATGATGGAGCTGTTGGCACAAAAGTAGGTCCAAGCAGCTCTAAGGGAAAGCACAGCTCGTGCCCTTTGTAGCAGCATCTTCAAACCAGTGCTTGATTTCCAGGGCTTGATGCCACTGTAACATTTATAATCAAGGGATGTCCAGCCAGAGAAGACAAGAAGAGTAAAACATTCTCTCCAAGCACTCCCCATCACACCAATATACACGGATCTGTTTCTCCTGTGCACAGCCTCTGGCCCTGGTTGGGCCCAGAGATACACAGAAGAAATATTTTCTCTGTTGGTAGAACAGTTCCTACTGCAAAGCAATTTCCTACATGAAGTTAGATCTGTTGGCAATTGTTCTCCCCAAAGCAAACTAGTTTTATTGGAGAACCAGGCAAGGAGCTCTGAAAGCAGGTGCCAGTAATTTGTTTGGGGCATATAAGCAAAAGCCCCTCTACCCACACCAGGCAATAAGCTTTAATTAGTCTCCATCTCATCTCTGACAGGTTATTTTAATCAAGCACATCCTAACCAAGGCACGGAGAGCATGTTCACTGTGGATAATGAGGAGTAAGGCACAAGGCAGAGGGTAAAGCACAAGGGAGCATCATCAGCACCACAGCTCCTGCAGCCCCCTCAGCTCCCAGCCCCTCACCACAGCCTCTAAAACACACAGCACCCAGGTACACAACCCCTGGCCATGGCAGCATGATGCCAATTCCAAGATAATATAGTTTGGGAAGAGAAAGAACAGCTTTTAAGCTGTCCCAGAGACCAGAGATATACTTTATGCTGAAAACTAGAAAGCCTTAAAGGATTGTGGATGAAAAATACTTAAAAATCCTTTTGTCCCAGGGAATAGTTACAGATCAGCAAATGTAACATCACATTCTCCTGAATTTTTCTGCCTTCCTGTATGTTTTTCTCTGAAAAAAGACAACAGCAATTCCTGGAAACTGCATCCCCCCTGCAGACCTACCGAAGCCTCGTTTCATTTACAAATCCTTATAAACCACACCAGCTTTCCCAAAACAGGCAAGAAGAAAGCTCCAGGGGTGTTTCATCTGAAAAAGTATCATCCATGTAATTCCTATACAATATAATTCCTGTTTCATTTTCTTTAAGCCCAATGTCTGGTTAGATTTTGGCCAAGGTACAGAAAATATCTTGAAGAGTTGTACATTGGGCATTAAAAAAAATCCAATCTGCTGAAAAGTCAGTTATAGCCATGGCCTTAAGAAGTGCAATGAAATGTTTTACTCCCACCCAGCTACTGGTGCACAATAATCTTGCCAGAAGAATATAAAAACATCCAAAGAAGAGGAGCAAAGTCAAACACAGTTCTTGGCTACTGGCTCAGATCTGTGAGCTCACCCTCCTGGTTAAATGCACTCAGCCAGGCATGGCAGTGATGGATGCCTGTGTTTTCCCTTGCCTTGTCTTGAAACAAAGGTCAGGCAACATTTAAAAGACTAAAGGAGAATCAAAAGACTCTTGATTTCCTTTTTCTTATTTTTCTTTAGGGACATGCTGGTAAAGTGATCTTACATTGTTGCTCTATAACCTGGGGTGCATTTCTGACAAGCTTCATGGGACTCCTGCACCTCCTGATGCACATCTGAAGGATTTCACTGAATTTCCAAAACCAGATCAGAGACCCAGCTGGAGAAACTGAGCCAAACTCCCTCAGAGCAGCCAAAACCAGCACAGATCTTGCACGGTATGTCTGTTTATTTGTTTATTTTGCACGTTGTAATGTAGCTCACCCTCCTCCTACTCCCTTTGTTAAAACCACTGTTCCCTACTGAAGCAGTTTAACCCCCTGTTTCCCACAGTTTCACGCATCCCTCACTCAGCCAGTCCTGGGTGCTGCCCGTGTCCCTCAACATCTCCCTCATTCCTGAAGGAAACATCCACCGTATTTACTATTTTAATAACCCTGCAGAGATAAACCCCTTATTTCCCCGCTTCCCTGATCTGAGCAAGTGCTAATTGCTCAGACACGCAACGCGCACACACAGAAGCATCGTGTTGATCTGATTGCAAATCCCGGTACGTCAGCAACCCAGAGACCCTCCTCCGGCTCGGATTAGAGGGAAGAGGCTCACCAGTGCGAGCAGCCGGTGCTGGAGGAGGCAGCGGAGCCGCTTCCCAGGTAAGGGACACTTCACTCCCCGTCCCTAACGCCGGCAGTCCCACTCACATTATTGCTGTGCGACAACAAAAGACAGGAGAAATGAGGCGTTTCTCTTTGCAGAGCCTGGGACCGGCTGCCAAACCTTTGATCTTCACAGTGGGGCTAGGGGTCGGTTTTTTGTTCATTCCCTGTGGAGGAATTCTTGGAAGTACAGGCAATAGTGGTGGATGTGGTAACAGCTACAGGTGGGATGATTGTTGCCGTGTCGCTAAAGTGGATTTGCTTTCAGGGTACTTTTCTCCCTCTTCCCTGATTAATCCTGAACTTCTGAGATTTACACATTTGTCTGTCCGTCTGTGCCAAATTTGGGGTGCTGCCAGTTGTTTGTACTGGGGATGGTTTTCAGAGTGAGTAAATTCATAGCCCAGCCTTGCTTAAAGGTGTACTTTGATTGCAGGGTAATCCCCTTTAACCGTTAATTTCAGAAATACTCCCTGAACTATTTTTCCTCCTCCTTCTTTTGCTAGGGGACCCTGGGAGTGGGGAGTAGCAGTGTCAGAAACTTCTTCATTGTTTGTGAAATCCCAGTCCATGAAGAGCCTGAACTCCGACACAAAGGCAGGCGCTAATCAACCACTGGAAAGCGAGAGCTGTGCCGGAGAAACAGCAGCCATCCCTCCGGTCCTCCAAGGGCTGTGAAAAGCCAGCCAGGCACGAAATTCCCCCTTCTGCCTCCTTGTTCCTGCCAGCCCCAGAAGAACTCTCATTGCAGACAGCTGAACAGGAGCCGTTCAACTCCCCAGCAAAGAAAAGCCAAAGCTCACTGGAATACTCTCGGAAAGAAGAGTTCCTTGACTTATTTAGAATAAAGTCATTATTCTCTTGGTTTCTTGATTCATGGAGCCTTATGTCTTCCAAATGTTTTTTTCTCCCCTCATCACTTCAAAATCTAACTTCTCCGACAGGGGGGAGAGGTAAGTTTGGTGGTCCATGAAGCATCACAACTCACCTTGGAAAATAAGCTGCATCTAAATGAGGTAACAGCTGCTTCTCACAGGAGGGGAAAAAAACCCAACCAAACAAAAAACCTCCCACTTCTGGGCTAGTGAGGCTTTCAGTGGTATCTGAGGGTGGTCTGTGATCAATAGGCATGGGAAATATCTCCTTTTGGGATGATCTGAACAGCTCCTGCAGCAACACAGGCAACAGCTGCTATGTGGAAAACAGCATGAAGTTCAACTTCACCCTCCAAGAGCAGGCAGCTGATTTCTACGTTGTCCTGCCCGTGATCTACTCTGTGATCTGTGCTGTGGGGCTCACAGGCAACACTGCTGTCATCTATGTGATCCTCAAGGCTCCCAAGATGAAGACTGTGACCAACATGTTCATCCTGAACCTCGCTATCGCTGATGACTTGTTCACCCTTGTCTTGCCCATCAATATTGCAGAGCACCTCCTCCGCTACTGGCCCTTTGGAGAAATCCTCTGCAAGGTCATCTTGTCCATAGACCACTACAATATCTTCTCCAGCATTTATTTCCTGACAGTGATGAGCATAGACAGGTACCTGGTGGTGCTGGCCACAGTCAGGTCCAAGAGGATGCCCCACCGCACGTACCGAGCAGCCAGGATTGTCAGCCTGTGCATCTGGATCCTGGTCACCATCATAGTCCTCCCTTTCATCATCTTTGCCAATGTCTACACCGACGACCTGGAGATCAAGAGTTGTGGTCTCAATTTCCCCAAGCCTGAGAGGTTTTGGTTCAAAGCCAGCAGGATCTACACCCTCATCCTTGGCTTTGCCATTCCGGTATCCACCATCTGCATCCTCTACACCATGATGCTCTACAAGCTGAGGAACATGCACTTGAACTCCAATGCCAGAGCCCTGGACAAAGCCAAGAAGAAAGTCACCATTATGGTCTTCATAGTCCTGGCTGTGTTCCTCTTCTGTTGGACCCCCTTCCACCTGGCCACTGTCGTGGCTTTGACCACTGACTTACCCCAGACCTCCATGGTCATTGGGATATCCTACTTCATCACCAGCCTAAGCTATGCCAATTCATGCTTGAATCCTTTCTTGTACGCTTTCCTGGATGACAGTTTTCGGAAAAGTTTCCGGAAGTTGCTGGAATGCAGAACTTCTTGAACAAGGGGTTGGGGCTGGCAGGTCCCTGCCCTTCTGGGCCTTTTCAGGGGCAACTTTGCGGACTGGAGGAGTGGCCAATGAATGCACAATGTCCTTTCTTTCATTTACATGTAATGTGTGGTCTGTTTGTAATCCTCATCAGCAGCAGGGTTTGTCCTGCCCACTTGCAACTCTTGTATTTCCCCTCTTTGCTCCTACCAACTTCTCAGAGTTGCATTTCTAGACCCTGATTTTTAATTTCACCCTCTGAATTATTAAGGACAGAACATTTCCTTTTCAGGGGTGTACTTCTGCCGCAGAGTGATCCTTTATTGCCATCTGCTGTACAGCATGGACAGGCTGGAGACCAATTTCCAGATGAGTGCAAAGCTCAGTTCTTTATTACTGAGTTATTAGGGAGAATTGTTTAATGGAGCAGAGCTAATGTACACTTTCAATGAAATGTCAGTAAAACAGAGGATGAGTATTTGGAAGAGAAAAGAAACTATTTTCAATGTTCATGTATGTTCCTGTGTGTTATGGCTTTCTTTTGATTTTGAAGGATGTTCATCTTCCACCCTACCACAAATTTTCTCTTTTCTGACTTGTTAAATTTAGACCAAAAGGAAGATTTGAGTCTCAAAAATAGTGCTAAACAGCACACCATACAAATACTATAACAACTGTGAGAACTTGTATTAGAAATCATTTTGAACTAGTTGTTCCTGTTAAGTGTCAAATACATATTTATTTAAGAGTGAGTAATGAAATAAACCTCATGGGGCAAAAAAGTGACTGGTCCTTCTTTCACAAGAAAAAATTTATGCTACTTGTGCCATATCTTTGCTATATATATTGCATTTTGCCTNGGGAAAATTCAGTGCCCTGAGCACCCCAACACCAAAACTGACAACCCTCAATACCTCGGGATGGCAATTTCATTTCTAGAAAACGAAAAACAGATGTGTGGATACAAGATCGCTGTGTTGCCTTCTCCATATTAAAGGTGCTAACTGTGGTAGAACAATGAAGGAGAACGCATTCTTCCAGGCAAAACTTCTCCAGGAATTTTGCTTTAGCATGGTTGCCATCTGCTGGCAGTGGGCTTCCCAGGAGGAAAAACCTCTCTGAGTGAGAAAACTGACTCAAATTATGTCACCTCCCACACAAGCTGCCCAATCAGCTGAAACATCGCTGTCCATTGGCATTGGGGCTCTAGGAAAGGCAATATATTTTATTAAGTGGAAAAAGCACTGTATTTTTTTAGATGGAAAGCACCTTTTCAGCATGAGTTACCCACTTCAGACATGACAATGACATTGCTGGAGCTTTTTCTGTTAAATCACAAGGCATGACAGTCACAGAATCACAGCATGGCTCAAGCAGGGTCAAATTTCCCAGCACCGTGTCCACTTGGGTTTGAATGTCTCCAAGGATGGAGATGCCACAGCTACTGTGGACAACCTGCTCCTGTACTTTACCACCCTAACAGTGAATTTCCTTCCTGTGATTTAATGGAATTTTCTGTGTTCCAGTTCGTGTCTCCTGTCACTGGACATCACTGGGATGGGAGAGTCTGGTTCCCTTCTCTCTGAACCCTCTACAGGTACTTCCAGACGTTTCTTGTATCCCTGACCCTTCCCCTTCTGAGCACGAGCAGCCCCATCTCAGCATCTCCCTATGGCAGCATCCTGCTGCATCCACGATTTTCTCCATGTCAAACACCTGACACGAGTCTTGGCCCCTCGTGTGGGTGCCAGGCTCCCAGGGGAGAAGGGTTTGCATTGGCCAGGTCTCCTCCCGTGCCCAGGAGAGGCTGCAGCTGCCGCGGAGCCCCGGTGGCCGGTGCGGTTCAGCCCGGCGGCACTAAGCGGCACTCGCTGCTTTCAGCTCAGCATCGCTGCATCCCCCCCCGTAGCATCTTCAGCCTCACACACAGCCTGGCACCCTGCTCCTGCGGGGAGCCAGCAAATTTGGGCTTCCCGTGCCTGGGCAGACCCTCGGAGCACAGCATCCGAAGCCGGGCTGCTTCGGCTTCTTCTGGGAGAGCAGAAAACACCTCCAAGGAGACGCTTGCCCACTCCCGGCACAAGATCTCCCCAGGGAAACCCCGCACGCCAGATCGTTCCTTTGAATTTCCTCCCACTGCTGGGGCTGGCTTGTCACAGCAGCCCACATCAGCTGCATCTTGAACACTGGAAGCGGGGAAATAAACCCCATTAACGATTCACTGAATAAATCCCCTCCTAAAGCAAGCATCCCGTGTGGGGTCTGCAGGGTCGCAGGAAGCTGAATTAGGAACCCCAGGGCTCCCTCCTCCTCCTAACCCCTTCCCAGCCAAGAGCAGGGAAGTCAGCTCAGCCTCAAAGCCGGGATTATTTCCTTCTGGGACAGTGTGTGCTGTGTTAATGGGTGACAAGGTGCGGTGCAGCCACGCAGCTCCTCGGACGCGGCAGGAGCTGAAGCCTTTCTGCTGCTCCTGCCCGCTGCAGCAGCAGGTTCGTGCTGCGGGGAGGAATTGTCTTCCTTTTGTCACACCCGTGATGACACAACCCTGGAGGACTCTGCTCCATCATCCCTGGGAGCCATTTCCTGCCCTAGAACAGGAATTAGGGTTCATATTCCCACTGCAGGCTTTCAACGCAGGAGGATCAGAAGCAGTTGTTGCTTTTTAAGTCTTCGTGCTGCAGCAATATTGGCTGCTTGGATCAATTGTCCTCATCTGAGCTGCGCTGCAGCTTGTTCTCCCAGGAAGCTCTAATCCCCTGGGTCTTACACAGCCTCACACTGTCTCCCTAAGGCTGGGAGTTTACCAAGGGTAAACACGATTTTTGGACGAGAAAAGAAATAATACCCCACTGAGAGTTGAAGGCCTGGCTCTCAGAAGCATCTTGATGTGAGAAAAATATGAAAATGAAAATTTAACATAGATAAGCAAAAACTTGGACTGTAAAAGATGAGAAGCAGAAGGGTACTCAGAAGATAGTGTTCAAATCAAGCCAAGAAAGAGAATTTGTCCCTTCTCTGTACAGCCTGAGATCCGTAGCACTCACCTTGTTTCCTTGGGACTGCTCGGAGCCCCTGGGTGCTGATGAGCCACTGATGGTCCCACCATGAACCCAAGGAAATGGTGACCCTCCAGCTTTACTGCCAATTCTGGGAGAAACAAGCCCAGTTTGGTACCTTCAGAGGGTCTCAGCACATCAAGGTTTGACATTCCCACCTGCTGCTGAAGGGAAGGGAACTTCCCAGGCTGGATTCCCTCTCACAGTGAGTCAGGAGGTCACCTGAGGATCCTCTGTGGGACACGGCCCTGGCAGCTCCCTGCCCATGCCCAGGTCAGAGTGTGTGGGTCTTGCCCCATCCACACCACCACTGCAGCTGAGGTTGTGCCTGGAGGCAGTTTTGGGGTGATAAACTTGTTCTATGGCAGCTCTGAGGCCTCCAGAGGAGCTCCAGGCTTGTCATCATGGGGTGACAGGATGACAGAAAATGGCCTCTAGTTGTGCCAGTGGAGGTTTGATTAAGATATTAGGAAATATTTTTTCACCAAAAGGGTGGTCAAGCCCTGGAAAAGACTTCCAGGATGGTGGTGGAGTCACCATTCCTGGAAATGTTAAAAAAACTTGTGTGTGTGACATTTCATGGTTTAGTGGTGAACGTGGTGGTGTGGCTGAGTTGATAGTTGGACTCATTGAGCTTCTCTAAACTTAATGATTCTGTGATTCCATGATATCAGGGATCCTCCAAAAAAATCTTTCCAAAGCAACACGTGTTGAAAAGCCACATTCCCCTCCCTCCTCCTCCTCCCTTTGACTGGAAGCGAGGAAGAGGAGTTAATTTAAAGGCAAGGGCCAAGAACAGTGACTGTAAATATTGCCATGAGTCCTTGTTGGCATTTGTGTTTGGTAAGTGAAGATGCAGAGAGAAGGATCAAAGCTGCCTGAATGGCTTTTAATTACAAGCCTTGATTGTTCTATTTTCTCTCAGAAAAATACTGCAATTATCTAACAAAGCTCTTCAAGTGGAATTAGACACTAGCCCCAAGCTTCAAGGGCTGTTCAGTGGCTATTTTCTCTTTAAAAAAGAAAGTAAATTTGATGTGTAGATAAAAACCAGGCGCTCTACTTACTGCCTACAGCCAAATCTGGTGCTTCCTGGGTAAACAGAGGATGGGAAGCTTTCCCCATGAGGAAGTGAACAGCCTGGGGGGCACCAAAGGCTGGTGTCACTCTGCTAAAGCCCCCCACCACAATGTTCCCTGGCTGGCTGGGGTGTGGGCTCTGTGTGCTGCCATCAGCATCCCATGTGGGAAGGGGGAGTTCCCTTTGGGGGTAAAATAAGCTGTAATTTGGCAGCAAGAACTTTGTCCTCATTTTCAGTTTTCCTGAGATGTTTTCTTTCTCTGTCTTCCACCAGGACTTCTGCACATCTCCATCAGCTCCCCTTGCTCCGATGCTTCTCCTGCACAGCTCATGCCAGAAGTGTGAGACACCTTGGGAGTTTCTAAGGTCCAAACCATCCCCTGTACAAGGCTCAATAAGCCAGCGGGATAAGGAAATCAGAGAAATGAGGATTCCCTTTCATAAACTTAACCCTCAAATGAGATCAGAGAGTGGTAATTAACAAAGATTTCAATGTAATGAAAAATCTCCCGAGACCCAGCCTGCTGCTGCTCAGCATTGATGGAAATCCTACGGATGTAATTAAATTTCCCTTATCCATGTGATGGGTTCAGCAGGATCCTTCATGCCGTGGATTCAGCAGGATCCTTCCTGCCAGCTGAGCTCCTTCATCCATGCTGACCAGGAGCTGGGGTGTGAAGCTGATGGCCACCATTTCATGATGGATGGAGCAGGTCAGAGCCACCAGCTCACAGAATCACAGAATTACAGAATCACAGAATCACAAACTCACAGAATCATAGAATCATAGAATCATAGAATCACAGCATCACAGAACCATGGAATCACAGACTCACAGACTCACAGAATCACAGAATGGTTTAGGTTGGAAAGGACCTTAAAGATCATCCAGTGTCAACCCCCTGCTGTGGGCAGGGTCACCTTCCACTAACCAGGATACTCAGAGCCCCATCCAGCCTGGTCTTGAGCTCATCCTCCACAATTCCTGGGAGATAGCCCCAGGCAGAAGGGCTCAGTGGCATCGCTGGCACTCACCAGAAGATGAAGCAGTTTTCCAGCCAAGCACATGCAAATTAAACCCCGGTGCAGATGCCAAAGCAAACCACAGGGAGAGCCTTGGTTGGCTTTCCATTGCCACCTCCCAGTCACCTCTGGCATGCAGGGACAAGGGTAAACACCAGCACCAGGGGCTGGGCTCATTTCCTGCCCCTTTACACTGGGACCCTGGAGGCAGGTGATTATCTCCAGAAATTTAATGTCATGAAGGTTGGATAGATGACATTTAAGGTCCCTTCCAGCACAATCCATCCTGTGATTCTATTATTTCCTCTGGGGGTTAACAAAGCAAGAGCAGTGCAAGGCTGAGATCAGGGAAACTCCAAAATATGTCAGCAAATGACCTGTGCTTGTGGAGAAGTTGCTATTAATGACTAACATTGAGCAAACATTAAATAGCCAAATCCCAATATGGGGTTTGTTTCACACAGAGGAAATCAACCTGAAAAACCATTAATCTTAATTTCATGTTGACTACAGAGCTTCTGTTTTTATTCCTCGTCACTGAATGAAATCAGCATGACATGAGCTGTTCTTGGAGCATTCACTGCACATGCCAGGCTGGAAACACACAGAGAAACTGATGTTTATTGAATGGACAGAGCCAGCTCAGGCTCTGCCTGGGCTCCTCTCTGTGGCCAGGAAAATGGTGATCTAATGCAGCCAAAACCAGTCTACAAGAAGATGCTGATTCTTTCAATGGTTTCCTTGGAAAAATCAAGTTTCCTGCTTGGTTTCTTGAAGGATCATTCTTCATTTCACAACACTGAAAATGTGCTGTTTGGCAGTGCTGGTGCTGCTCTAGGCTCCAGCCAGCCCTGCCTGGCTTCAGGCCCAGAGGGGAGGGAAGCAGCCATGCCCTCCCTGACCACTGCTGGCAGCAGGAGACTCCATCAGCACTGGAGCTTCATCCTCTCTCAGAAATAACACAGACTGGAGGAAAAACCCCTTTTGCTGCAAGAGTGGGCTGGTTGAACGGGATATGATTTCCTCTCAGAGGCCCTTCCAGCAGTTCAGCCACAGGAAGACCAAATTCCCAAGAATCCTGCTTATGGTAAGGGGTTGGAACTAGATGATCTTTGGGGTCCCTTCCAACCCAAACCATTCTAGGACTGTGAGATTCTGTGACTCTGAACATGGGAGATGTTGTACTGTGGGGTGAAGGTGATTCCAGCTGGGGTAGGATATTATTGTGCATTTTCTAACCAAAGGACAGTTCAGGGGTTGCTGAAGCACAAACCCTGAGATGGGAGAAGGAGCTGTCTGTGTCTCCTAGCACTGTGGAGAGCCAGCATCACTCCTTCCCCGCAGCCAGACAGGATCTCTGCACTGAGGGAGAGAGAGAAAAGTCAGTTTACATGGTTCAGCAGCATCATCGTTGCCAAGATACAAAACCATGTTGCTCTATTTATTGATTATTTCATTCTGTCATGCAATCTATCCAGGCTTCAGAGTGCTGAAAGCAAGAACAAAGGGAGTTTGTGAACCATGGGCCTCTTTGACTTAACAGCACCCAATCTAATAGCATTCCCTTTGCTTTGAAAAATCCTAAAACTCCCCCTTTCAAAAGGAGCTGTGACCTTGGTACTTCTGCTGCCACATTTTGAGCAAGGGTGTCATGAATCCCCAGCCTAAATAGGCAATAGGGCAAGTGCATGCAGCCACTGTGGGCCACTCAAAACAGGCATGCAGCAGCTCAGACATGACAAGAAGGGGTCCAAAAAAACCCTGTGCCAAACATCCATCAGCATCACACAGCACATGCTCCACTTTCTTATAGTCCATCTCTGTTCCTCACGCAGCACCAGGACTTTTGGCTTATGGGCTACTCTTCCCACATTCTATTTCACAGAACCACAGAATCGTAGATTGGTTTGGATGGGACAGAATCTTAAAGGATGTTTCATTCCAACCCCCTGCCATGGGCAAGGACACCTTCCACTAGACCAGGTTTTTTCAACCTGGCCTTGAACATTTCCAGGGATGGGGCAGCCACAGATTCTCTGAGCAGCCTGCACCAGGGCCTCACCACCCTCACAGGGAAGAATTTCTTCCCACTATCCAATCTAACCTGACCTCTGGCAGGTTGAAGCTGTTCCCCCTTGTCCAAAGCCCCTCTCCAGCCCTCTGGAGCCCCTTTAGGCACTGGAAGGGGCTCTGAGCGCTCCCCAGAGCCTTCTCCAGGCTGAACACCCCCTGCTCTCTCAGCCTGTCTCTGTAGCTGAGATGCTCCAGCTCGTTTTGTGATCTCTGTGGCCTCCTCTGGACTTGCTCCAGCAGGTTCCCTTTGTCCCCTTCTCTCCCTTTTTCAGCCTCCCCACCTCACAAGCAGTCCTCACCACGGAGATGGGACAACTTTCCCTCCTACAACTATTGCTGCTGGATTCTCCCCTCCATCCCTCCCATCTCTGCTCTGTGGTTCTCCTCAGCAGAGGAGAAGGCTGGTGGGTAAGATCTGTTCCTTCAGACTGCCCTGGGCAGGGGCTGGGGGTGGGAATAACAAACTGATTCTGCAAAGTCACAGCAGTGAGCTCTGCTGGCACAGAGATCCACAGGGCAAACACCACGTGAAGCCATGAATGCACAATCAGGGCTGCAGCCTGGGATGTGTCCGAAGGAGATTCTTCTGTTGAAGGAGGGAGAAATTTGCTTTTGCATAAATATCCACAAAAATAGCTGAGGGGAAGCACAGCAAAATGAGTGGGAAAGCAAGCTGGAGTTTTTTCTGGCAGAGCCTGCTTTGCTGCCAGTCTGAGTCTCTCTTTTGAGCAGATATCAAAGGCTGCACCCACACCAGCTGCTGCTGGAGATCCTTTTCATTTAAAAAAAGGAGCTCTAACTATAGAGAGCAGCCACCTTCCCTACAAAGCATTGCAGGGTGAGAGGCATCCTTCTCTGGACATACACTGTTGTACCCTGCAATGATATTCCAGAGTATCCAGAGAGAGATCGGAGCACATTGACAGCTCTTTAAATAGTTAACAAACCTCCCTGGAGGGAAAAAAAAATGAAAAGATAATTTTAAAAAAGAAAGACATATTTACAGTCTAACTTCTCATGAAAAACTTGAGAAAACAGACATGGGAACTGCTCAGCCTCAGGCAGAGTCTTCATCAGGGCAAGTCTCGAGCTTTGGAGCAGGGGCACCACAAGGGCCAACACAGCTCTGGTCTTTCTGCAGTCGGGGTTTCTCCCACCTGCTGAAGTTGTCCCCAGCCCTGGGGGCCAGAAGAATTTGGAGCAGGGGAAAGGCTTTGTGGCTCCTTTGGCTGTGGGCTTGGGGAGAGGAATTTCAGCTGAATACTCACCCAAAACAAACAACGCCCCCAACCTGCAGCTCAGTAAAGGGTAACCCAGCATATCCTCAGCTCTTCCCAAGGCATAAAACCATAAACCACAGAACATCCAGAGCTGGAAGGGACCCACAGGGATGAGAAACGAACTCCTGGCCTTGCAGGGAACAACACCAAGAACCCCACCATATGCCTGAGGGTGTTGCCCATCCAAACCTCGGTGAAAGTGTAAATTCTGCTCCTTATTTTTGCTGTTAGAAGTTTGTTGAAGTTGTAATTGATGGAGGAATTTTCTCCTTGGGGAGTGTTGTTGGCTGAGGGAGAGGAAGGGAGATCTGGTTCTTGCAAAGCCAGCTCTCTGCCCAGATTTACCCAGAGCCAAGGAGCTGCTTGGGGGAGAGCTCGGTCCTCAGGTCATCCATTCCTCAGCCTTTTCCAGCATTTGATTTCAACAGCAGCAGAGAGAATTCTTGGTACGTTAATAAATCCCATAATACTGAATAAAGCACTTTGGTTTACGGTTTTGCTGTTAGAACTCACCCCTGGATACTTATAATTAACTGAACTAGAAGAAAAATAAGGATTTGCATTTTTTTTCTCACCAATTTACTTTTTTCTTTTTTAAGAAGAAAATCACCACTGCTAATAAAAAACCCTCTCCTGATATTTACCTGCTTGGGTAGGAATATTGATCTCTGCAGAGAGAAAGCACTTTCCTTACTGCACATCTCACTGTCCAGTCCATCTTTCCTACAGAATATGGCCTTGGCTTTATTTTCAGAGCAGTTCTGCAATTTATTGTTATTCCAGGTTACACCTAACCCCATAACTCCTGGGAATTGTGGGGAGAGGAGGTGGGAAGAGCTTTTTTCATCCTTCAGCAGACTTCACCTCTAACAGCAGGCAGCTGCCTGCACTGCTGCCCTGCTACACATCACAGCTGCCCTTTGCAAGAGCCAGGGACCCAATTTTCCAGCATTTTCACATCTTCTGTGCCTGTGTTAACTACAGACCAAGCTGTCTGTGTAACGAAAGTTCCCACAGATCTCACTTAAAAGGGAAGGGCTGAGACATTCCAAATCCACCCAGTGAACTCTTTCAGATTATCATCCAAACCACAGGGGGTTTTATTTTCCTTTATTAAAGCACACAAGTAGCCACCTAAATGTCATTTACACTGCAGCAGTTGTAAAAATCACACCAACACAACCACTTCCAAAGGGAACTACAGAGCCAGCACTAAAGCCATCCAGCTGACCATGAGCCTGTAACTCCAGAGGCACAGTACAATAAGTTTTGCTTTCAGGTGTTTGCTGCTCTTCTTAATACAAACTTCACTGAGCATTGAACAGAATGCCTAAACACATTCACTGCAAGGGCTGTGGAAATACCCAAAAGCTTGGTAAACACACATTTATTGAGTACTTGATTATGTAAGATTGTTGCAGCATAGTCATTATAACAAAATCCATATTTAAAAAATGCCAAACACTGGTATATTTTTTTTCAGAGGACATAAATCTATTTAAAAACCCAGCCAAGAACAACAAAGGGAGTTTGGCTGTTCCTTGGCCAGCCACTAATGAATGTTCTCCTGCTTCCTAAAGGTAAGACCAGCCTGGCAGTCAGTTCCCAGCTTCAGCCCCAACCATTCCAGACCCCATCAGACCATCCCACAGCTGAGGGCTGAGCAGACCCAAGGTCTCTCACTGCCCAGTGCTCTTAGCACCCACAAACATCCCACCTAACCCATCTTCCAAAGGCATGGATGCAGCTTGCCAGTAGCACAGTTCTCAAGGAGCTGTTCTTACATGCCTGGGGTTTATAAGGGATTTCCTGTTGAGGGCTCTGGGATTAACATTCACTACAAAGTGCTTAAAGTGCCCAGATTTCCTCCTCCCTCCAGATTGGTATGGGGAAGTGCTAATTGCAAAGTTTGCTCTGGTATACATCCAGATTCCCAATCAAATGTTAATCAGCATCAAAATCCTCCCAGTTTGAGCAGTTTACAAGGGATCTGGGTCCTACACGTGGGACACTGCAATTGCATCTGTATTTTAAGCCCAACCATGAGAGAAACACTCTACATAGAAATATAACATTCAATTCCTTTGTACAGCATATAGAAAGAACATGACAGCATTAAAATATTGGCAAATCAATACATTAAAAATACAGAATCTCATAGATCAGAGCACAAGAAATATATTCACATTGGAATCTGTACAGTCCAGATGATGCTGCTGGTTCTCATGTTGGAATTGACCCCCCATCTCCAGGTGGAGGTTGGTGCTTTGCTCCCCCATCAGCACCACTGGCCACCACTGCCCAGATTTTCTGGGGCTGTTGTGCTACAGGGACAACCCCAGCCTGCTGCTCTCCCCAGCACAGAGGGCACTCAAGTGGTGAAACTCTTTGGGGAAGCATTTGTTATCAAGTGAAATGGCAGGACACGTCATTTTCCACAAAGCTCTGGGCTACTTTGGGAGAGGAAAATCAATCCATGGTTGGCAGGAGGGGTGGTACATGGGCAGCATTTCCCACATGCTTTCAGCATTGTGGGTCTCATTTCAGTTAAAAACATAAAACAAACCACAGAACCCCGGGTTTTGTATGGTTTGTGCCCCGTTTATACCATGTGGAGTGGGTGGGACTGCTTTAGGCTGCCTCCTCCCACCAGGAATGTCCATGTCTTCTGGAAGAGCTGCCATTCTGACTTCTCCAAAATGGCTTTTCCTATACATAAATACATGTGTCTATAGGCCACTTCATTCCTTCCTCCTCTCACCAAGGAAGATGCCCAAGGCATGCTTGGTAAGGTGAAATCCTACCATGTATCTTCACCTATTCCACTACAGACATGTATATACAGACACATTCTGTCCATTATTACACTGCAAATACAGAGTAAAAAAAAAAAAAAGTAGTAGCAGCATGTAAATGAGAAATTGTGTTCATTTCCTCAGTCTTTTTTCTTCTCCTCTTTGGAGCTACACCATCAGTTCTGACAGTCCCTTCTCCCCACCCTGCTCCCCTCTGAGAGGGGGGGTTTCACTGCAGATCCCATCTGCAGGAGCTGGCGTTGTCTTTCCAAGGCAGTTTGAATTTCTCTTCCCGTCAGCTCCCTCCTCTCCCTCCCTGCATCCTTCCCTGTGCGATGACTCATCCTGGAGATGATCTTGGGTTTTGTCTGATGGCTCCTGCCCACTTTGGCTGCAGCAAAGTCTGATTTCAGAGCGATGGCACAGGAGGAAAACCCGCACACGAGTGCCTGGTGAGCCAGGCGAGCTGTTAACATCTCCACCCAGGGAGGAAAAAAGCAATGCAAGAGTTCACATTCTGTCTGTCTCCCAGCAGCAGCAGAAGTGTAAGCCCCAGGAGCGATGCCTGTTTTAAACCCTTAATTCCCAAACTCTCAATAATATTGGAAACCTGCAGGGTTTTGCAGGAATCAGCGGGCTGATTTCAAACACGTTCCTTAGTGCAGGATGCACTGGAGTTAAAAATGCATCAAATGGGCTCACTTTCTCCGCGTGCTCTCGCAGTATCCGGTTTTTCCAACCCCCAAAATTGTTTCCTTGGTTTCTTACCTCTCAGTTTTGGGGTCCTGCTAAAGGGCCGTTATCTGAGTCAGTTCTGACGTGGGGGTGGTCGGACTCTGCTGGGCGACAGCCACCATGGGGATTTCCATGCCTAGTCAGGCCGGATTGTTAGTCCCCTCTGAGTTCTTGCAGGCATAGGCCACATCCTTGGCAATGCTGCACATCCTGTTGGACATCTGGAGCTCGGTCCTGAAGGCGGTGGGGAAGCAGAACTTCTTGAAGCACGCCTTGAAGTTCTCATCCAGGAAGGCGTAGAGCACGGGGTTCAGGCTGCTGTTGGCATATCCCAGCGCTGTGCAGAAGCAGGAGATGGCCAGCTCCAGCTCGCTCTCTGCCTTGGCACCCAGGCACTGCACCAGCACGAAAATCTGGATGGGAGTCCAGCAAACGATGAAGACTGCCACCACCACCAGCACCATGCGGGTGATGCGCCTCAGGTTCCGGTCCTTCTCCTTGGAGCCCGAGAGGACACGGACGTTCTTGAGCCGCCTGATCATCAGGCTGTAGCAAATGGTGATGATCAACACGGGGATCATAAAGGAGAAGAGAAAGACGCAGATGCCAAACACTGGATCCCAGTAGTCCACGGGAGAAGGGAGCTTAATTAGACAATCAATCTCTGCATGAGTAAAAAAATAAAATGGGAAGGAAGATCAGCAGACGCAGATCAAGCAGAAAAGCATCTGCACATTCAGATTAGTTTGGTTAGTTAGGTTAATGGTTGGACTTGATAATCTTAGAGGGCTTTCCCAACCTAACATAACAATTCTATGTTTAATGTTCAGTTCCTCACATAACAATTCCATGTTTGACACTAGAAAAGCAACAGCAGTGATACAGAGAGGCAGGGGCAGAGTTAAGATGATTTTACAGCACAGACCTCACCCCACAGATGAAACTGGCCCCCCTCTCCCTAGGCTCTCCTGTCCCTCCCACTAGGTACAGTTTTACTGACCGTTGTTCTCGTTCTCTGCAGATCCCATCACCATGGCTGGGATGCCAAAGACAGAAGCCAGTGCCCAGATGCAAACATTGACCACCTTGGCCTTGTGGGGCGTGCGGATGTCCAGGGCTTTGATGGGGTGGCAGATGGCGATGTAGCGGTCCACGCTCATCATCGTCAGCGTGAAGGTGCTGGTGAACATGTTGTAGTAGTCAATGGAGATGGCAATCTTGCACAGGACATTGCCAAAGGGCCAGAAGCCCAAGAATGTGTCTGTTCCCTGGAAGGGCAAGGTCATCAGGCACAGGGTGTCAGCCAGAGCGAGGTTAAAGATGTAAATGTTGGTGGCTGTCTTCATCTTGGTGAATCTGAAAGGCAGGAACTAGCAATGGTCAGAGTTCCAACTGACCATGATGGGTCAGACACTGAACTTTACCAAAGCAGATTCTGCTGATTTCAAAAGGAGATGTCATATTTTCTTTTGTAATGAAATTGGCCACCCTCACCTTTCAACCTCCCACAAGTTTATCAACACACAGTTCAGCCCATCTCCTACAACACCACAAATGGTCCCTCCACAGTCAGTTCCATGGGCAGGAGAATCATTCCCTCAGACTGCCTGGTGAAAGCCTGAGGCTGTCACCTCAGATAGTGTTTCTTGAAAAATTACTTCAATAAGGCCAATTTAGGGTTTCACTACCTATGGCTTCATTGTTAGAAGTATTGGTGAGAGCTTTAGCCAGTAAGCTGATTTGAAAGGCACAGGGGCAAGTTGATCAGCCATTTGATATGGGTTCATAGCCAGAGAGCATGGCTAATGTGAGCTGTCAAATCAGAGCAGGCAAAATGACCAGCCCTGGCCAACCAAAAACTGGTGAGGAACTGGGTTTGAATCAGAAATCAGAGTATCACAATGGATCTTTCTAGAGAAAGGAGTAAAGCCACACATCAAACCCTAAAGATATTTTTGTCATTTCAATATTACTTTTACCACACAAACTGACTGCCCTGAAGGAAGAGTCACCTTGCTCTAATGGCAATCATCTCCTTTTCACACTTGGGAAATGATGCAGAGCCAGCTGTGATCACCTATCCGGGGGGACGTGCAGTGTCTGCAGAAATGGAAGCTCAACAGTGACTCTGTGACTGAATCCAACATTTCAGCTCCAGGATATTCCTCTCATGGGCAGAATAAGAGCTCAAATAGGTATAATTTTCAAACTACAGCTCATCCATCATTTACTCTACTAATGGCCTTAGCAGAAACATGGCCAAAAATGGCAGACAAAGATGTTATTAACAGAGTGCAAGTTCATTTGAGGGTAACACTTCTACCCATAAACTGCTGCACTATTTTCAGCTTGATACGTGTTAAAATATTACAGGGTCTAATTGACTTAAAAAGCTCTTTTTGCCAATTTGATCCCCAGCTTCCTTTCTCTGTGCTGTGCCCTCCCCTGAGCTTCTTCAGCTCTTGATAAATGATTTGAATGCTTGGCAGAACATTATCACTGGTGTATTCTGAACTCTGCTGGGACAGTGGTGACCTGGCCAGGTCTGCAAGGGAAGCAGACAGGGGAGCCACGATCCAGACTATAAAGTCTATTTTTTTACCTGCCTTGGGGCTCTAAACTGGGCTTGTATCAGAAGTCTGAAAGCAGCTTCAGAAAGCAAAACCAAATGATCCTATTTTTGACCCTGAAAGCCAAGGGAAGCTTTTGGAGGTGAGCACTGATGGAAACATTGTTTGAAATTCTTGGAGGTCCCCACACAAGCCTGAGTGAGGCTTTTCCTGGCCCAGAAATCAATCACAAGTTCTTAGAAAGCCAGCCCAGAGAAACTTACATAACCAAAAGCAGTAGAAGGAAAATACTGGTGCCTTTCCTTTTGTGATGGGATGAATGAGCAAAAGCACTTTGCAAATCCAACATAACCAGGCAGCTGCCAGGGCTTTAAGCTCTGGGATTTCCTAAGGAGAATTACAGCAGCCTCCAGTGCCCTGAACTCCAGAGGAGCATCTCAGGGTGGCCAAGTTTTCCTTTCCTGAATTCTTGCACTTGGCATAAACATGGCAAAGCACAGGGGGTGAGGTGGGTCTGTGAGTGGATCCACTCTCCCCTCCAGGTCAGCAGAGAGGGATTAAAATGAAGAAGTGAAATCACTGTTTTATCAGCTCTCACAAAAATAAGCATTGTCAGCTCAGGCTTTAGGAAATGATTCAGTCACCTAAGATTGTGGTGGCAAAGGTCTCCTGGGAGCTGCAATTTCCCCTGAACACCACAGACATGGCTGGGCTGGCTCAAGCTTCCCAAAGGTCAAGTTTGTTGCAGTCCAGCCTTCCAGGAGGGCTGGAGCCAGAGGCAATTCGTCAACATGCCTCTAACCCTTTTTACTGGCGTTATAACTCAAGGGAATAACAGTTTTAAGCAATGGTGAGCAACTTCACTGCAAAACAGTAAAAATTAAAGGTTGTTCCTGTTTTATTTTTTGTCATTGACCAGTGGGAGAAACAAGCAACAATTCACTCACCTCCAAGCCCTATCCAGCATCCATGGAGGACAAAGGTGCCTCCCTGCACATTCCTGTGTCCCCAGCACTGAGAAGTTTGGAGCATCTCAGCCAGCACTGAACTCAGGGTGTGCAGAGCAAATCTTCAGCTCCTTCCTACATCCCTCCAGCCCCACTGGCCTCACTCCTCCCAGACACTTCTCAGCATGAATTCAGGTACAATTGCTCTGCCTGGCCCTGCAAAATCCTTCAGTGCACAGATCCCTGTCCTCTGCCTCCTTCCTCACCACCTCCTGGAGGTGATGGCAGAGCCACCTTCCCCCATTCCAACACAGGACACACTAAGGTGGCTGTCCCAGCACTTCCTTCAACATATCTTCCAACAGAATTTAGAGCTGATTTTGCACTCTTGAAAGGGGGTGAAATTAATTTGCACCTAATTAATTACTTTTACACCACTTCCTCTACATGCTGAGAGCCAACAGCCATTGTCCCAACCAACCAATGTTCCCAAACATTTCCAGAATGTTCAGTACACACAAAAATCAATCAATCACTTCTCTGTGGATTAACCTTTCTTTTCCTCCAGAACTGAGAGTGTTCTTTCTCTTAATCTGCACCAAAAAAAAGAGAAAAATTAAACTCTCAGGCATCAGGAGGCACCTCAGTCTCCTCCCCCAGAGCACGAATCTGCTACAGATAAACCTGTGGATTCCGTGGAGGACATTAGCTCCCTGCTGGGCCACTTTCTTGCACTCTGCCACAGAGGTAATTTCCTAATGGAGCATCTCCCACAGGGTGGTGCTCAGCTCTGCATCCAGCTCCCCCTTTGTCACCACAGTAATTGCTTTGCTCTGCTCTCCTGTTCCCTGGGATGCCGAAGCCCGAGAGGAAGAACACCTGGATTGGAATCAGCTCAGCACTTATCTTCCCTCTCCTTTGTGCTACGTGGACCCTCTGGCAAGAGGAATACACGGGCTGGGAGAGGAGATTAAGGAGAGGTCATTAAGGGTAGGCAGACACACCCTCGGGGCTTTAAGGACCTGCTCCTCACAAGAACAGATTCTGCCCCTGGCTGAGCCTCGGGGGGAGCTGCAGACCTGTTGGTTTTGTATCTTTCCCTTTTCCACCCAGCCACAGCAAGGCTGCAGGGCAAGGGCTGGGGCTCGGGACCATCTGGCTGCAGCAAACCCACAACCCAAAAGGGAGCTGCAGACACCAGAGCAAAGCCTGCAGCCCTGAAAAACCCTGAGCATTGTTTGCAGGAGCTCTCTGCCTCTTGGAGCCTCCTGATTTTGATATGTGTAGCTCCAGCTAATTAGGATGCAGACAGTGTTGTTCACCTTGAGCAGTTCCCTCCATCCCCACCTCACACCCTGGCAGCAGTGCCAGCCTTTGCCCCCATACCTGGATGTGCTCCAGGAAGCAAAACAGAGCAGAAAAGGCTCAAAGAGGATTTTTACTGAGCTGCTCCCACCCTATGATGGTGGAAATCAGCCCCAGTTCTCTCCCATCTCTGCTCCCAGCCTGCTCCCAGCCCTCAGGTTGTGTGAAGCTGATATTTGATCTGGCACGTTCTGTCATGATTTGTGTCCCCTCAGCTGTCCACCCACACGGTGCTCTCTGCTTCCCTGCTGCTCTGATCAGCATCCCAGAGCCCCCTCAGCCTGGAACTTCTGACCAGTGCAAGATGATTTATTCTTAATGGTTCATCAGGCCCTGAAAAAACCACACAGAGTTTGAGAAGGACAAATTTAAATTAGTCTGGACTCTGAGGCCAGACACTACAGCAAAGGCAGCCACCAGCACAGCACCTAAAAGCCTATAAATTACCCAGCAAGACAGGGACTGACTAGCAGGGGCTGGTAAGGGAGCCTGCAGCCAGCCAGGACGAGCACACACCTCGGGACAGATGATCTTCTTGTCCTTGAGTCTCACCTCTGTGTCTGGGGGACAGCTCTGAAAAACCAGCCCTGCCCTGCAGGTGCTCCCTGGGGTCTCTGTGGATGTGCTGCCATGCCAAGGGAGGAGGCTCTGTGGCTGCTGCTGCTGCAAAGGCTTCAGCAGCTCACCCAGGGGCTCTCAGGGATGATCCCATGTCCCTGAGCAGTTGCTTGGCCACCAGGAATGGTGTTCAGGTCTAAGGAGGCATTCATCAGCATCCACCCTGCAGCAGGACACTCTTATCCCTGCTCATGGGTCAGATCTGCCTCTGCTGACACCCAGAATGCTTCTGGGAATTGCCCAGTCTCTGAAAAACACTGGGAACCAAGTTCCATGTTGAACATCACAGAGTTACTGCTGCACATGGGTGACTCCCTTTCACCCATCTCACCCCAGCCTGGTGAAACAGAGCCCTTCAAAACACACTGGGGCTACAGGACCTGTGTTAGCCAGATGTGGCTGCTATGGGTCATGTGGCTGAGCCCAGCTCACCTGGGCTCATGGGGACCCAGGAATCAGGGAGCTGCAGACCTGTCCTTTGCAACCATTATCCCAGCAGGATCCCCTGCTGCTCACCTCACCATCCTCACCCAGCTCCACTCACTCTCCAGGGCAAAGAGCCCTTGATTTGGGTTTAATTTCTCCATAAATTGCAATAATTGATGTCTATTTGTTTGGTTTTTCAAGGAAAAACTAAGAGGCAGATCTGGAGACAGCAAAGGTCTCAGATGGCCCCACTTGTGTCTGCTGGGTCCCCCCTGCATGAAGCACTCACTTCATTTCAGCTCTGAGACACACAGCTGGTCCAGGCTTTTCCCTGAGAAAGCTTTCTATTAAGAAATCAGCATCTCTGAAATGTCATAATTAACTTAATTTCCCCCATCTCATCACAGCCAGCTGCCCTCACCCCTGTTTTCAGGGACCAAGGCAGTTTTCAAGCAGAACAGCTGGCACAGCATCCCCAGGCAGGCTCATGGTTCAGGCACCTCCCCATCACATTTTTCCTCCTAAAGCTTCACCTGGAGGCAACAGATGAAAATGTAGGGGCTTGACAGCCCTAAACTGCCCAAAACATTGCTTAAAATGCTCTGAAAGGTGTTCTGCCATAGGAGAGCTGAGCATCCCCAGCATTTTGCCAGGCTCCCAACAGAGAGCTGCCATAGCAATGAGGAGTGCCCCAGAAATGAGGCAGCATTCCCGGGGGGTTTGAACTGGAGGAATGGAGTCCTCCAGATCCCCACTGCTGAGCATCACAGCAGCATGGTGGAGCTAGGGACAGCGAGCAGCACCTTGTCCCTTCCCTGGGTCACCAATGCTGGCAGAGATTTGGGGCCTCTGTCACACCCCTATAAAGACACCTGGGTCAGCCCTACCCCCAGAGCCAAAAATACACAAATACACCCTCCTTCCCCTCTGCTTTCCTTCCTAAATGCAAAGATCTTTGGCAAGCAGCCTTGCAGACTTCAGTGAATAGCTAGGAGGGATCTCAGCAGCCTGGTTTTCCCCAAACCCTCTGTTCAGCTCCTTGTTTCACGTTCATTAAGAAGCAGAACAGGAAATATATGCAGAAGAGAGCAAACAGCAGAAGGAGGAGGGAGGGGAGGCCTCGTCTCTGCTGGCAAGGAGCTCCAGGATGAGCCAGCAGAACAAAGCCACAGACAAGGCAGGTTCCCACAAAAGGCTCTTTACTGTCCAGGAAATCGTGCTCCTGACAAGAGCCCTTCTCCATCTTACCCAATTAGTGCTGCTCAGCACTGGAAGGGATTGACAGTCACATGATGACTGTCTCTATAAATTAATTGTTCCAAATGTTAAATCATTCCAAATACAATAGAGATGTAGGCTGGGTTCTACATCAGAGGGGAAAACCTAGAGGAGGCTTTGAATTTGTGCTTCTGTGTGAAATACCGGGAGATTTAAAACTTTCCCCTCGGTGCTGCAGAAAACTCATTCAGGAGGAACAAAAAAATGAGCTTTCCTGATGCCTTCAATTTCCTTGAGTGCTGGTATTAGAGTCTTTTTATTTCCCAGCTCCCCCAAAATGGGAAACAATTACTGTCTACAACACTACCAGTCTTTTTCTGGAAGGTAGTACACCATTTTCCTATGGGCTGTGTAATATGTTGAAGCCTGGTTATCATCGCCAAAGCATAGAAAGAAAAAAAGCTTGTTGGGGTGCACATTACCTGCAGTGATAAGGGTGCATCACAGAGGGTTTGCTGGTCATTTTTCTATTCATTTATCATTATAAGCCCCTAAACCCTGTGTTGACTTACCAGCAACCGACTTCCAACCTACTGAAAACCAGGTGCTACTCAAGGCATGAAGCATCAAAGCTCTAATCTGAGGAGAAAAGCATGTGTTTGAGAAGCTCATCAGCATCCTCCTTGTATTGCACAATTTGGCAGCTCTTCACCAATCTGTGCACGTGGCCAGGGTCAAGAGTTTGGTATTGCCTCCAATTCATCCTCACACCTGCTCCTGACCTGAACAGACAGGGCAAGGAGAGAAGAATCCTGGGCAGAGATCACCAGAAGTTGTCACTCATCAACTCAAGGGTCATTGCCTTGGCTGTATCTCAGTGTTGGTCTCAGCTCAGTGCTGAGCTCCCAGGGAACATGGGTGGGGAACAGCAGCTCCTACACGTGCTCAAGCTCAGTCATAACCTCCCCAGCACACACTTTCAATTTCTGAGTAAAGGGAAATAGAGAAATGGAAAAACCTGAGGGAGATTGGGGTGGCACCTGTCTTCAGCTTTCAGTTGCTTAAAAACTGTAAAATGAGAGGACACACACAAAAAGAGTTACATTTCCATGGGAAATTCTAGTGCTAAATCCCTGAGTGCCATTTATCCAACTGGAAGGTAATAAAGCCAAAAAGGAGTGGAGGAGAAGCCAGTTTTTTTCATGGTTAGCCATGCACAGGTCCACCCTGCCCAGGACCCCAGTTTGGGACACTCCCATTACTGGTGATGCTCCAGTCCCAGCCCTGGGCAGGGCCAGCAGGATCCTGCTGTGCACATCCCACCAGACCTTTGCAGACAGGGAGAAGATTTCTGCCAAGGCTTCTCCTTACACCAGGGCTCATGCACGGGGTAAGGACTCCCCTTCTCTGCTGCACAGGGGCTGGCATTCCCGTGCAGCCACATCACCATCATCAGATGAGGGCTTCCAGCTCCAGAGCATCACTACTCACACACTTACACACACCCACAAACTACTCCAACAATTGCTACTACACTGAGCAGGAACACAAGCTGTCCAGACATGGCACCAGTGTGCTGCAAACCTCCTCTCTGCATCTGCAGACTCGCTGGGGCTAATGGGGTCCCCTCTCAGTGCCATAAACTCCTCAGCTAAAAGAGCACAGACAGGCAGCCTGACGAACAGTCACGTCACTTTGGCCTTGGAGCAGAGATTCAGACACTCTTCAGCAACCTCTGGTACCAAAGACCTAATTTTACAGCATCTCCCCCAGCCAAGTTGTAGTTATTCAGGGGAAAGGTGCTTTGGAAGCAGTTGGGCTCCTGGCAGGAATAAGGCCATCTCATCAGTGTCTGAATACCTGCTAAATACTTTCCTCTTCTGTTGGAGGATTCAGTCTGTCTTTTCTGTGCTGGCAGCATCCACCTGCAACAGGAATCTGCTCCAAGATGTGGATAAAATGGAAGCCCCCTCCTTAACATGCAGGGTGGAGAGATCAGAAGGGGGATGCTGGGTTTAACATAACCACAGCCCTAAGAGCTGCACAAACTTATTCTGTACTTACAGGGGGAACAAGGTTTCTGATTCCCAGAACCAGAAGGGTTGGAACCACGGCAGAAGCAGACAGGGACACTCAAAATGCCAACAATGGGCAGGGAGGATGGAATGGTGCATGCTCTGTGCTGTCCCTCTGCAAAGTCCCCCCCACCCTCCTGACTTCAGCACAAGGAGCCAGACAAGTTGCCCTCAACTCTGCAGCATCCTCTCACATCTTATTTAAGTCTGCAGGCTCCAAAGGGTTGGAAGACTTACATTTGTGATTTTTTTTTTTCTCCTGTAAAAGTAAAAGGAAGCTTCTCAGCAGGCTCTTTCCTTTGCAACAAGGTTCAGCTTTGGAAAGAGCCAGCTCCCAGATGGAGCAGCACCTGCAAACACAGCTGGGGTGCTGGACAGAGCACAGGAAGGAGAAGTCCCATTAAGGAGCCAGCACACCCTGGCAGTGGAATACTCCCATCACATTGCCCTCCCCAGGGACATACAGATCCCTAAAATGAAAAAAAAGAAAAAAAAAAAGAAAAAAAGACACATTTTTTGAGCAGATCTGCTCACTCTGTTCCATTCTCTGGGTTAAACTTTAGGAGGCACCAGAGGGCAGCTGAAAACTGGCAGAAACCTTCATCACAGCCTAGGAAAGGGAAAAAAAACCAAAAACCACCAAACCAAAAAACCAAATAAAACCAAAACAATAAAACAAATGCCACATCATTACCTCTAAAGCACGTCTCTAACCCCAGGGAAGTGCCTGGCTGCTTTACCCGCAGCAGGGATTGAGGGAGGGAAGGTCTGCCCCGCTCCCAGCTTTCCCGGGAGCCTCCCCGGTGTCCTACCTGACGATCACATACATGACGGAGCAGTTGCCCACCAGCCCCACAATGCACACGATGGAGTAGACGACCACGATGGTGATCTTGATGCTGAGCGGCAGGAAACCGTCCCCGGTGCTGTTGTTGAACCAGTTGCTGGGCAGAAAGCTCAGGTTGAGCATGGAGGAGTCGTTCAGCAGCTTCCTCAGGTCGGGGTCTTCAAAAATATGGGCAGGGAAGAGCGGGTCCATCCTGAAGCAGCAGCCTGCGCCAAGGACCTGGAGCAGCAAGAGACAGCTTTAAAATCTGCTGATTAAACGAGTGGCAGGGGGCTGCAGCAAGGCAAGTGCACGAGAAACGCCGGGGAAGGGTGATTTATTACCAGGGAGAAGGATGATTTACGGCCACGGAACACAGCCCCCCTCCCCGGGAGCATTTTAATGGGATGCAACCCTGAGAGCCTGGCGCATCCCGAGCACACAGGGATCACGCATTTCTCCACACGGCCGGCGCAGGGGACGTGCGGGCTGCACACATCATCCCTTCTCCCAGGGGCTGGATGTGCCCACCTGCCTCTCCCATCCCTGCGGGTCGGTGAGTCCCCCACACGCCGCTTTGTGCCCCCAGACCTTCCACTGCCGCCCGAGAGCCACCGGGGCTCCGGCACGACCCCAGCGGAGCTAAAACAGCAGGAAAAGCCCGAAGTTGGCAATAAAGCCCGGGCGGCTGCTTACCTGCGGCAGGTCCCCTCTAGCGCAGCTCCGCACCTGGCCCCGCTGCCCGCGGCCGCATCCAGCACCCCCGGGCCGGGGGATGGGGGGACACGGACAAACCGGGGCTCCGCGGGTGGAGGAGGGGAAAGGGCTGCTCTCCAGGCAGGGCTGCTGCCAGCGCAGGGGGCTGCACCCCGGATCCCACGTTTTTAAGGAAAAGGGAGGGATGAGGGAGAGGGAGGGAGGGAGGACGGAGGGCGGCTGGGCAGAGCCAGGCTGCCGGGCTGCTCCCACTGCGTAAGGGAAAAGCGGGAGGGGGAAGGAGGAAAAGAGGAGGGGGGAAATGATAAATAACCAAACGCGGCAAAGGGAAGGCGAGCCCACACCTGCGAGACGCGGGCAGCGTCCTCCCCCCGCCCCGGGGGAGCTGCGGTGGCCTCCCCGTCCCACCCCCGGCGCGGCCAGGGGGGACCAGCATCCCCCGAGCTCCCCAAAGCCACCCTGCCGCAGCCCCCGACCCGCAGCCTACCTGGGGTGGGCTCCCAGCAGGAGATGCTGGGGAGAAGGGAAGGATCGGGCAAGGCTGCTGGGGAGATCGGGATTCGGGAAGCAGATTCCTCCCTCCTCTGCAATTGTGCAACCTGAGCGCTATTCTAGCGCAGGAGCAGCGGAATGGGGAATCTGACCTAGAAACTGGCAAAAAAAATACACAAGGAGGAATGAGAGCTACGGGGAGCAATTGTTATTATTTAGTATTCTTCTAGCAGCATTAACTAAAGGTCATTTTGGTAACCCAAACCATCCTGCACTTCTCATCTCAGTTAGATATTTCAGAAGCTGCAGTGGTAAATTGCTTACCTCAAGGTGGGGTGATCCACACAGAGCCCACAGGTACCTGCAGTTCCCAGACTGGCTGTGGGACACTGACCCTGATGAACTCATTTCCCAGGAGCTGCAGAGTCCCCCAGATAGGCCAGCCCCCAAACAGGGTGCACAGAGGACTTTGGGACGAACTCCCAAAGTGGTTTGACTGCTGAGTACCAGAGCCCCCTGCTCTGGTGCCTCTGGCCATCTGCAGTGTTTCTCCAAAGAAGCCATTTCCCAGCATTTTGGGGAAATTTCTTAGTGTTGGGGACACAAGCAGAGGCACACACAGATCAGAGCAAATTCAGGGCACTCTTGCCCAAGAGATGGAGAAAAAGAACATGAGCTCTTGAGCATTAAATGTTTTTTCTCTTCCCAACCCACAGCCAGCCCAACACAGAGCTCCTGGGCCCCAGCAGGCAGCCAGGGTTACCCCTTTGTGCTCCAGCTCTCCTTTAATGGATATTTGGGGATATTTAGCACAAAAGCTGCACCTTCTTCACCAGGAACACAATGCTAAGGTATGGTGCTGCATGGCAATTTTCTTGAAAGCTTCAACAAGAGATCTCAGCTTTAACAGGGACAGGGGAAAAAAGCATGACCCAGAGTTCCAGCCCTCCTGCAGAACAGAACAGTCTCACTGCTTCAAAAAGTGGGGTTTTGTCAATCCATTAATGAGAGTGTGAAATAAATATTAGACCAGACATTACCTTAATTGTCAGTGGATTGATTTCCAAAGGCTGAAGCAAGGACAGCAGTAAATCAGTGCAAGAGCTCCCAGCTGGACAGCCCAGGAGCTGACGGGAAGAGTGTTTGCAAATTCAGCTCTGCTCCTCTCTGCTGGCTCTCACCCCAACAAGTGCTCTCAGCCCTTCCCACACTCCTTTATGGTAATGCAGAGCAGCAAATACAGCAGGTTCACCTATTTATCTTGTGGTTTTCTTTCTGGCCTGAGAGATGTGTTTCAAAAAGGCTGCTGGAAAAGGGATCAGGAATGCACTTTGAAACTACTGACAGCCAAGATATGTGTCTGGGACAAATATCCTTCCAAAAATTCCCCTCATCCATCCCTCTAGCTGTTCCTCAGTGTTCATCCCTGCCATCCTTGCATGGGGGAAAAAAGCCCAGGACGGTCATGCTGCACCTTCAGTCCCAATCCTGCTTCTTCACATGGTTTCACTCCAACTATAATTCAATAATGGTGAGATCTATCCTTCCAGAATATCTCATGGGATCTTAACACATGCTCTTTTCGGGGTCCCTGGGGTGAGAGGAGGACAATCATCTTGAGAGCATGATTGCCAGATTTCTTCTTCATCAGAAGCCTCCTGTCCATTGGGGTCTATGCACCAAGCCTGGGAATGAAGACAACCTAAATTTTGTCAACATTACCCAGAAAGGATTTATCCCAGCCTATTTCTCTGAAAAACAGATCAGCTCTTCAGCGTGAAGGTTTCTTAGCAGACAGCAAGGTAACAAAAGCCAAGAAAAGAACAAGACAAAAAGCCACCCTTCTTCCAGGTGATACCCAGGGAGCTTTTGGGGGAGCAGCAAATCTCACACACCATTAGGAGATGCTGAATCTACAACAGAGAGTCCAGGGCATCAACATGGAAGTGAAAACACCTTCCACCAGAGCAGATTGCCCCAAGCCCCATCCAGCCTGGCACTGAACACTTCCAGGGATGGGGCAGCCACACACACCTTTGCCATTTCTACCTCCAAACTCCTGGAGCATCAGCACAGTCCGCATCAGTTGTGGATGAAAAATCCTTAATTATTTCAACATAATGCAGTTCAAGTGCCAGTAATTGCATCTTCTGCCATTTCAACCAGTTTAACTTTACAGACATTGTTCCTAAATGTGGAGAACCTTTGCTGATTCTGCAGAAAACACCTCTCAGCCACCTGCATCTCATAATAGCAACAGCCCACAAGGATTTTTTTTTTTGCCTTTCTTTTCAGGGGTGAAGACGTCTGCATGTCAGAGCTGTTTTGTCACCTTTAGCATGGTTTGTCAATCTGTTTAATCAAGGCCATCCTGAGCAGAGAATTAATTTTTCAAGATGTAAAATCATTTTTTCATGCAGGGAACGAGCACCTGGGCTGGAAAGGAGCAGGAGAAAGGCTGGGGGGATGTGGAGTGAGCTGGAAAGCAAAGGTTCAAAAATGCAACTGTCACTCCTGGGATGATGGCCACCTGATTAATGGCTTGCCAAAGGCTAATTAGCTAAATTTGGACCACAACCACTGGTAATGGGTGATATTAGGACATTAATGATGACAAAAATTTAGCAATGATGTATCCCTTCCTAAGGCAGGGGAGTTAGAACTGGATGATCTTTACGGATTTATGGTCAACAGAGCATCAGGGAATCAAGAAAAAAAAAAAAAGACATAAAAATATAAAAACATCTTTTCTTGAACCCTAAACCCCACTTTTCCAGAGCAGCCTTTACAAGGGGATTCAGTGGTACTTCACTGAGACAGTGGTGATAAATTCTCTTCCTTGCATGGTGCTATAAATCATGAAACAACACAAGACAAGAAAGATTCCACAACTGGATTATCTGCCCTCCATGGCCAGCAGACTCATTCAAAGAATGAGAAATAACATCTATTAAAAAGAAGAGGACATTGGCTTCTTCAATATTTCCAGTAATACATATTCATTGTAGCTTTTGTACTTCCTCAAGTCAGACTCATTTTAGAGATGACAGAAACCTCTGCAGACTCTTTTCTGCATTGCTGAGCATCAGAATGAAAAGAAAACCAGAAAAACTGTTCCCAAGGAGCAGTGATGGGCCTGGGGACAAACACACTGTGGGAAAGGAATCCCACTGACCACAGCGTGTGTTGGGGTGCTGCCTAAATCCCAGTCCCAGCAAGGGGAATGGGGTCAGTGGCATGGCAGAGGCCATGTCCTGCCTTGTTCACAGTCCCCATCTCCCCTCCATGATCACTGAACTTCTCAGGAAGAGCAGATCTGGGACGAGATCTCAGGATGCAAAAGGCAGGGTGATGGTGCAGCCCCTGTCAGAGGTGGCTGATCCCAGTACATCCCATACACTCTCAGACCCCGTCACAAATACAAGCTGAGACATTCACACACAGATTTTAGGTCCAGCCCGGCACAGAAAGGCAGCTGAGCTCATCCATCCCCACATTCCTGAGGGGCAGCTTCACCTGCCCAGTGTTGACACTTCTGTACCCTGACAACCCACCTTAATGCTGGCTGGGGACCTCCCTGCCAGTTCCTGAGCCTGCAAGGAACTGATTTATAGGAACAGGCATGTTATACAATAAAACAATTTCCTGAAGGATCAGCTGGTTCCCAGGGCCACCAGGCTAACAAAGCTGGAGTCAATGGGTTCCTCTTTCTAAAACAGCAGGACAGCAGAACAAGTGTAATCCATGCCCATTTCAAGCACAAATACTGAGGAAATCTCTCTATTTCTCTTCTACCCATCTACAGGATCCATGGTAAGGAGAATAACCAGGATTGGTGCCATTTTAAGAAAACTCTGTGTGCTGCTAGGCCTGATCCTCATTACACAAATAATTAGAGCAGACCTTGCTTTCACCAAAAATTAATTTAGAGCAAAATCCCCCAAGCTCCAGCAGGAGAAAGAACACACAGTAGTACCAACTTCACTGGTATTTTATTGTCTGCCATCACTATTTGCAATTTTCAAGGGACTGATAATTTCAGGTGACTGCAGATGAGGCCATAAATCTTCACTGCAGCATTAAATTGTGTTTTACTGTCTTCTTTCTCTTTGCATCTCAAACTCATGAACCTGGAAACAAGCAACTCCCTCTACTCTTACAAGACAGAAGCTCTCCTCGCCCCCATTATTCCTTGCCTAGTACACTGATTTTTTTCACCATTCTGGGAATGGGCACCCATCACCCAACACTCACTATTTGGGTGTCCCAGAGGCTGAGAGAGTAAGGATCTCTGATTTCAAGAAAGGGAGTGATGGTTGCAGGATTTGCAGAGGTACTCAGTAAGAAACAGCAGCAGATGATTAATTTAGATCCTCTGAACACCAACCCAGCATTTTAACCTCATCCCTTAGGGAGGAAAACATCTCTGTGCTCAGATGGTGAATTTCACAGGAGCCTTTCAAAGTTAAGATCTGCTTATCACCTTTGTGCTGCAGTCCTTTTATACAGCCAACAGCTTGGAGAGCAACAAAATCACTGCAAAAAAAGTCTGACACCAAGATACCCAGAAACCATTTTCTGTTTGCTTCCCCATGAACCTGCTCTCCCCAAAGAGATGTCACTCAAGTTCTCACTGTTGTGTGGATCAATAGCAGCTGATGCCTGATAAACCACCCCAAAGCAAGATGTTTTCACAGCTTTAACCCACCTGAACTCAGCCCCAGAAGCCTTCCCTCATTCCATTCTCCAGCAGGAGGAAACAATAGATGTTTACTGAAAATTTCAAGCAACTGTAGAGGGAAATGTATTCCCACCAAAGGCTTGAATATCTGCCTTGAAAAGGCTGCAGCCTTTAAGAAATCTGTAACTGGGGAGAACCACCAGTTAGGTAGAGGAGATGTATGTAAATAAGATGCACCAAGCAGCAGATATGTGCTGTCTCCTCACATATGCTATTTATGTGGCTGTCATGCTCAAGAGATGTCACACAGAGAGCAGTGGCAGCAGCACCATACACACACTCCAAATCCCCATAATTTTGGGTGGGATTGAGAGTCAACAGCCTTGCTGGGACAAGCTGGTTCCAGCAAAGCTGTGCTGAGTCACAGAAGCCAAAAAACTGGGCCTGAGTGTTTGACAGGATAAAAGAACACTTCTCAATGTATGTCACAGATGTCAGTGGCTGCACCCAGCCATGAGAGGGGCTATCCAGCACTCTGGGCTGCTCAGAGCTCACTTGCATGACCTTTGGATCAGATGTTTCCACAAGTTCTTCCCAAGGTTTCCCTGTGGCTGAAGTTTGGTGCAGGTGGATCAGGTCCCCATTCCGCACTGAGGGTCAATCCAGGTGAGAAAACAGACCCAAGAGCAAAAAAACTTCTCCCAGAGTTCTCAAAAACTCTGTTCTTGAAATAAGAATTTTAAAATTTAAAAAAAAAATTATAAACCTCTCTTGAGATTTTAGCTGTGTATGAGGTCACCCTACAAGCTGGGGCATCATCTTGTGCTATCCATTGGTCTCAAGAACATCTGCATGAGGACTGAGGAAAAGGAAGAAGAAGGGAAATGGCATTTTTAATAACTCTGAGGAGAAATTATACTTTTGGAGGTTTAATTTGTGCTTTCCTGCAGGCTTTGATCTTTCAGACAAGGTGAATTAGATTTTGCAATATGCTTGGAGTTGCTTTCTACTAACTTTGAAGTAGATATTAAAGCAGTTCAGGGCCACAGCCAGCAAAGGTGGTTGGTAAATTTTGCCCAAGGATGCCTTTTATTGTCTCCTCATTGTGAAGCTCAGAACATGACAGTAAAATTTAATGATTTAACAAGCTGCTTTCTTACTGCCCTCTCTGCCCTTGTTTTCTTCACTGAAGCTTTCAGGTTGTGAACCATTCCAGAGGAACACCCATGCATCCCACTTCAAATCCCAAAGCCTGCAAAATGGGCTGGTTGGCACCTCCTGCCCAACACCTCCCCAGCTCTTCCACGCGTTTGTAAATTCCCATTGGAACCAGCAGGTGATGCTGAAGCAGAAAACATGGAGTTCATTCTGCCTTCTATTAGGCTTTTCTTTTCCTCCCATAAAATTCACAAGTGAGAAAAATCCTGTGATCCTGGTGGGGTATTTAGAAACATAAGATAGAAATGCTGGCATGCAGCATATGGCTCTGTTCTCACTGTCTGCTCAGCTCCTCAATCCCAGGGAAAACACTCTGGGCTTTTTCACACCTGGGACAGAGCGAGGACACCTGAACCCGTAGGAACTTCTCTCGAGTGGAAAGTTGGTGGGGTCTGAGCTCTCCTTGAGTGGGTCTTCCCACAGCACCTGCAAAGCCCCAGAGCTGCTCTGCAGTGACATCCCCAGTCTGTGACAGACACCACGTGTTCCCTTGCAAGTCTGCAGGTGTTGGAGTGAGCACTGAGGAAGCAGCTGTGGTGGGAGAGGAGCCTCAGCATCCTGCTAACTCCTGCTGTGCTGCTCTGCCAGCATGGTCAGTGACCCTGTCCAGAGCAAGAACACGGCTGTTCCTTTTCCAAGGATCCCCCCTGCATCATCAGCAGGATCTGGGAGTCACACTGAGCTGTGAGTCTCCCTGGCAAATCATCCTGATGGTCTTCCCTTGAAGCTGGAACATTGCAAGGGTTAGCAGTGCCACAGATGTGCCTCTCTGGGCTGGTTTTTGCTTTTAGTCCTTGACTTAATTCTGCATCTTAATGTTTTGGCTGAGACATCTGCCTGTGGGAAAGATGGCATTTATTAGATAAAGGAAGAAGGAGAAATGGGGATGTCATCAGTAAATACCAGCAGAAAAGGATCCCATTTTGGTGCCAGTGTTCCCTGAGAGATTTAAACTCCCACCAGCCTCCTCCAGCACCAGCATGCCAGGAGGGCACCAGGTGCCTGCCCTGCCCCCTCTCACCTCCCCACTCCCCCAGCCATGGCACACAGAGGGTCAGTCCCAGCCCCACCCAGAAGTGCAGCCACCACCCCCTCTGCTCCATTTCCACAGCAGCTGATGCTCTCCAGCTGCCACCAAGGGCAGGGACAGCCCAGCCCAGGCAGGGACACCCTTACCCTGCAAACATTCACTCCTAACTGGGGCAGAACCCATCCCAACGTCCTGCTCATCATCACCTCCTGTCACTGTCATCTCTGTGATGTGCAGAGAAGGATCACATGGACTTCTACCATCTGGGCTTTGTCTGCTGGTGTAGCCCCAGGAAGGATAACTTCTTTCATTCCCCTGACCATTCCTTGGCTTTTCCCTCAACTGGCAGCTCCAATGTGTGATATGTGCTAATTCTGCTCAGACAAAATCTAAAAATCAAATTAGTAGCTTTACCAGAAACATTAAACTGTGATGAAGAGACACTTGATAGGCAGCCTCCACTCCAGGGGATGGGAAATGCAAAAGATCTTCCTGACAGGCACTGACAAGTGCAAGTGTTGCCAAATTTTCAGGGGAAAACAATCTTCAACATGTCAAGGAAAGAGTTTGATACCTTCAGTCCTTCTCCTCCCACCACTGAGACCAGAACCCAAATATTCTGTTTGGATGATTGGACCTGCTGAAAAGAGTTCAGAGGAGCCACAAAGATGCTCAGAGTGCTGGAGCCCCTCTGCTCTGGAGACAGGCTGAGAGCTGGGGTGTTCAGCCTGGGGAAGAGAAGGCTCTGGGGAGAGCTCAGAGCCCTTCCAGAGTCTAAAGGGGCTCCAGGAGAGCTGGAGAGGGACTGGGGACAGGGGCACGGAGTGACAGACACAGGGAATGGCTTCACACTGCCAGGGGACAGGGTTAGATGGGGTATTGGGAAGAAATTCTTCCCTGTGAGAGTGGGGAGGCCCTGGCACAGGTTTTGCCTGCACAAATCCTTTACATATTTTCTAAGGAACTTCACCACTGTACCCAGGTGCTTTCCACATAAAACTGCAGTAAACCTTGGTGGTTTGGGGGTCTGTAGGAGGCATTTATTTCCAGGATGGAAATGTACCAGGCTTAAAAGTTTTGCTTGATGAATATTTTTTTGGAAAAAAGCTTTTAGTTTCTTTTCCTTTCCTTCCCCAGAGGATTTAGTTCAGTTATGTGCACTGATTTCCCTGAAGGCACACACAGCACAAGGATCCAAACAGAACAAAGATCACAAGTTCAGAGCAAACTTTCATATCCCTTTTTAATTCCTAGCACAATCCTAGATGAATTTCATCCAAATTTTCAGGCAGTTTCAGTTGACTTTGTACAGCATTTTTCCCAGAAAGTAAAGATGCAACTAACATTTTCTTGAAAGCTCCAGCTAAAGTCAGAGCCAAACCCTGGCTAAGAGGCACGGTGACCTTGATGGAAAATAAACAGAAGAAACGTGAAACAGAAACACTCAGAGTCCTCCACAGCCTCCTCCCATGACTTCAGGCACCTCAGCTGCAGAAAATGTCACCTCTGGCAACCAGATGACGTGGAGGAAAATTTCTAGGAAAAGGGAAGAAAGAAAGAAAGAAAAAAGACTTGCTTTTATTCTAAGAAACATCATGTGCAGCTGCTGTCCTCAAGGAAAAGATTGAAAAATCATTTCCTGGTTAGCCAGGGGCTGTTGGGTTTTTTGTTCTTTAACAAGGAGATATGGCCAAACCTAATGAAGGAGGATGAAGCACGTGCAGCCCCTGAAGCTGGAGGAAATTGCTGTTCCTTCAGTCCCTGGGACATGGATGCCTGCACTTGGAGCACATCTCTGGCCATGCCATGGACAGGGCTCTGGACAGCCAGCCCCAATTTGGGAGAGCTGAAAATGTTTATGGCAGCATCAGAATCCAGCAGTAAATTCGTGCTGCCATAAATGTGAGCCCTGCTGGCACTGCCATGAACATCCACAGCAGAGAATTCCAGTTTCTTACCATTGCCAGACTGTCCACCTTCTCCAAACCTGTTTGCAGTTCATCACCTGCTTTGGGCAGGAACATTCCCCCCTCATCTGGGCAGGTCTGCCAGCACCATCCTCTTCCTCCCAGCCCAGGAATGACACAGGGACCTTTTCCATCCCCAGAAATCACTTTGCCACTGCTGGGCCTACACAGGGGGTGCATTAAAGCACCAGCCAGATCTCTGCTTCATCACAGCCTCAGATGATGGGCTATGTCTTAAAAGCATGGGAAAGCTTTTAGGAAGAGAATTTAGGAGATTCTATTTATCAGTTCTCAGGTCATCCCTCAGGCTGTGGCTCAGTGCCAGGAGCAGGAGCTGTGTCCTCCCCAGCTCTGAGCAGCAGATGCCAAAGGAAGCCTGTTCCCTGCCATTGGGGTGAGACACGACCACTTAAACAAACCGGCAGGAGCAGGAAAAGCCTCAGGGGCATCAGGGTCCAGATACAGTGTGTCCCTCCCAACCCAAACCGTTCTGGGATTGCCCCAGATGCAATTTGGGACCCCAGAATGAACCCACTGGTGGCTCTGGCCCATCCCTGAGGAGTGGCTGTCCTGGGAGCCCACCTGCCCCTGGATATGAGCAGCGCTGTGGCACTGATCTATCTGGGACTCCACCAAGGGACTCAGGCAGGGTGAAGGTTTCCAAGATCATTTCTCCTGGGACCACATGTCACTCTGAGCCCTGCTGAGGGACATGTCTGGGTTTTTTCCAGCCCAGCAGAGCAGTGGCTGCTGCTGCTCCATTTGCCATCCATCTCCTCAAGGGCACCATGCACTGGAAATTTGCTCAGGGTTTTTTTCCTGGCTAACCCTGGTTTTGTCCTTTATGTGTAAAGTGAATCTCACCCAGACCTGGATTACAGACTCAAGCTCCCCTTCCCAAATCCCTGTTTCTCAGCAAGGCCAGCACTCCTGTCTTAAGGTTGCACTTCAGATCCTGAATTTATGTGGCTTTGGGCTGAATACTTCAAAGAGTTGTTTGGTGATTTCACCCTTGGATGTTGAGATGCAGCTGCTTAAATACAGCTCCTAATTTTTCTTCTTTTTTTTAATGTGAAAATATTAATGTATGAGGACAGCTGCTGTCCAAGGACTGACCCATTTTGAGAGTACAGCTGTATTTTTCTGGCCCATCTTCTTTTTGCTTCCTTGTGCAGTATTTGTTTCCTGAGAGAAAACAACAGATCAATTTTGCTTCATTATGTTCATGGCACATTTTTAGAGATTCCTTATAAAATTCTCTGTACTGTTGACTCTGTTTATCTGAAAGGTTGCAGGAACTTGAAGCATCATTAGATCCTTGGCAGAAATTATTTCTGCCTACAATTTACCATCCCTGCTTGGAGAAAAGCCTCAAATCAAAGGCAGGAGAGCTGCCCTGGAGCTCGTTAGCTGTGTGAGGCTATGCTCTCTGTGCAGATCACATCAGCAGCTCACCCAGGGCTTCCAAACATTCCTGATGTTTTGTGGAAGAAACCCTGACCCCAAACAGGACTTTGCTTCCTACATTATCATCCCAGACCACAATCCCCAGCTCTCCTGCAGCAGCTTTTTGCAACACCAAAACCCTAGTGGAAAAAAAACCCTCCACCTCCTAATCTGTGTTTACTCCAAATTCCACATAAAAGCTCCCCAAACCCAATAGGATAAGAGCATGTTCAATAGCACTGATGAAAATAATGGCTCTTATTTGGCCCCTGGTTCCTCATACTCTCCCACTCCTCTCCCTTTAATGCAAGCTTCCAGGCACGTCCTGATGTCCAGTTTGTGCCTGTGGAAGATCTGCCATGGCCTGGAATGGGCTTCTGGATGCTGCTGCTGTGAAAGTGCTGGGACCTGCGTCCTCACACTTTGGTTACAACCACTTCACTCCTCCAATGCCAAAAATTAGGGGGAACAGCTTGAAAACACAATGATTTATAATATCTTCCACTTGGCCAGAGAAATTCACTAAACCAAGTTTCCTTTTACTTTGCAATATGTTCTTGAGAGAGAGCACTGAGGCATTAAAAACATTGGCTTCCATGGATTAAAATATCCCTTGTTTGCCCTCCTGGAAGAGGTGACTTTAAAACACTTGTGCATCAATTCACCCCTAATATCACCAGGCCACTGCAAAAACAGCTTTTAACCTGAAATCACATCTCACATGTGAAACCAGGGGGAAGATAAGCCAAACAACAATTTTGTGTTAGCCTACAACTGTCTTTAACGTGAAAAATTAAACAAAAACATTGGAAGTCCACAGAAATGTCACAAGCATTTGTTTGCACACCCGGAGGTGTCAAAGCCTTCATCCCAGTCCTGGTGTGACCTTCCTCCCTTTATCTTGCTCTCCCCACCTCTACACTTGGGATCCCTCTAGGGACAGTCAGAAAAAATCCAGACAAGGTCTTTGACTGTCACCAAAGCACGTTGGCCAGCAGGCACACCGTTATTGCCCGTGTGCCAGGGGATGTTGGAGTGGTGGGGGCTGGGATGCTCCCTGTGGAAAATCACAGTGGGAGAGGTTTGCTCCAGGCGCTGAGCACCCTCAGCATGGCAGAAGCCACCCACGAAGTCCAGGAGGAATGACTCAGCCTGGGAGACCCAAGTGGCAGCACTGGATGCAGATGGAGATGCATTCCTCCCCCTGGAGGGGTGGCACAGGCTGTGCCCTGGGGGCAGCAGTCACTGAGCAGCTCCTGGCTGAATCTCACAGCAGCTGGGGCCATTCCAGTCCAGTTAGAAACCTGAAACACGAGAAGAATGGACAGCTTGGGTGCTGTTTGGGGGTGAATTTGTGTTTCTCCCAAGGTTTCATGGCTTGCTGGGGGTCATGGCTAACGGGGAGGAAGAGCCAGGTTTGGGCAGCATTGCTCCCTGCAGTCCCTAAGGAGGAGAATGGCACAGGGAGGCACAGCTCAAAATCAGGATCCTTTTCTTCCTATGGAGCCCTCAGCATCCTGGGGAAGACAAAAAGATCCCGTGTCTTGGCTTTGGAAGACACTGTTGCTGTAAGCACTGTAAAGGAAGTCCCTCTGGACACAGCCCCTGTGGCATCTGGGCTAAGTCAAATGGTGAGAATTTATCCAAGTGCCTTCTTGGATGGAGCTTGGGTAAATTCTATCACTACCTTTACCTTTTTTTCATTTTAAAAATGTTCATTTCTATTGGATTGCATCCTCACCCATAATTATTAGATTGCAATGGGGGAAAAAAAGCTTGTTTCTCTAACAACTAGCACAGCAAGAGGTTTTCTGTCCTGAAGAGGCCAGTGCTGGAGCTGATGGAGCTGAGCCCTCATCAGTGCCACTCCCCCAGCAAAGCTCCCACCATGGGGTAAGGATCCCCCATCCCTGCAGCTCCCTGATCCTACCAGTGTTTCTCTGTGCCCTCTCGGGTGGCTTAATCCAAATTCCATGTGAAACAATGTCAAACACTTTGCAAAACCCCGGGAATATTAGAGCTACCTAATAACCATGACTAAGCTAATGAATTCAGATGTCTGTGGATCTGTGTTTCATAAATCCATTAGTTTTATCCCCAGCCTTTAATTCTTCCTCATTTGAATTCCCTTTCACCTATATCATTATTTTGCCCAGGATTACTGGCTTGCAGTTATCTGGGACATGAGGACAGCCTTTTGAAAATATAAACCAGCTCTTTCCCAACTTTTCTGGTATTGATTAAAAACAAACATCTGCAGACCTCAATCTTCTGAGCCACTCAGACATGAGTGATATGGACACTGATTTCTAAGTGCACCCCCTGACAAGGCAGATATCATTTACTACACTGTTGATTAGAGATGGAATAGGAACGATTTGATCTCCCATTACAGAGATAAAGCACATCATTCTGTCTTTCTAAATGCCACAAAGAAATACTGACCAGATCTTACTGTGCTGATTGAACTGTGTCACCCTGTGATGAACACACCAGCTGGCACTATTTTTTTTTCTGTTTAATGATATTTAAAATTTTTGTGCTTATTCTTGATAGCCACAGATTAAGCTCTTGTCCCTCATCAGCAGGCTGAGCTTCACAGTTCCTGATACACATCATTGTCTAATCAGCTTCTTTTACACATTACTCCTTTTTGGAGTTTTTTGGAATATCTTCTCTGACCTGGCTCCTGGATCTGGATGTCTCTCAAGGCAAAGCCAACATCTCTTTATAACAAATTCCAGGGGCTTGTCCACATGGCAATCTCTACATAAAAATTTCCAAATTTGTTCACCCTTTTCTGTTCATATTTTAGTTTTCCAACAATTCCAAGTTGGAGAGGCAGCCTTATGGAAACTGCTGTGGGACCATATGGCTGTAAATAATGATGATATTGATGAAAATGCCCTTTGTCAGCCCATATTGGACATAATCAAGCGTTGATCGCCGGTTCCTAAGCAACCACAAAACTCCTGTCCAGCAACCAAGTCCAGAACAGGCTCCAGGTTTCCTTTGGTCAAAATGTCTTCCATGTTAGAAAATTATCAGCTCATTATGAGAAAGCCTTGAAGTGTTTTAATTACTGGCTGCATGAGACTTCCAGCAAAAGTCACCCTTGGGAATGATAACAGGTTTTTTCTTGCAGGTTGTCAGCAGGAGCAGCAGAGCCCACCCTGCTGCAGGATGTAGCATCTCCCTGGGAGAAGGATCCCTCTCCCACATCCCCAGGGTTCATTAGGAAACACATCCACACACATTTTCACTCCTCCAGTTTGAAGCAAGAGGTCTTACAGAGCTACAGATAAAAGCACTCCCTGCTCCTGAAGATGGAAATCTCCCTTCCCTGTCAGGTGATTCCCAAATTTTTAGCTTTCCAGCATTTCTGATCACATTTCTGAGTAGAGAATTATTTGCTGGAGCTGAATCTCTCCAGGTTTCCGCTCCTATCTGCTTGTATTAAGCCACTTCAAATTTCCCTCTGGGCAGAAATTAAATCTGAATCAGGAAAATCTTGATGGAAAATAACATTCTCTCTCCAAAGGACATATTATTTTTTCTTCAGTTAATTAAAAAGTGAATTAGACTCATCCTTTTCCAAAGTTTCTTGAGTGTCTGGAGGTTGTGGGCAACCAAGAAGCAGCAAAGACAACTCAAAAGAGCATGAAACAGCCCTTTGGAGCAGGAGATGAAAGTCAGCACAAGAAAAACCCAACTTCTTGGCACCCTTCAAAGGACCTGAGTGTCAGCAGCCAACCAGCAGGAGGGCAGGGTTGAAACAGAGATCACAGGGAGGGTTGGTCACCTAGACCTGCTCTCACATCTTAGCAGGGGCCTGGGAGAATGATGTCCCAAAATGTCCAAAAATAGAAATGCTACAGACACTGGGCAAAGGAAAAAACTGCTGAGAGCCACCGTGCCAAGTGTCCTCCATGTCCTCTGCAGTGCAGGTCACCAGCAGGCAGGGTCTGCAGCAACCAGACCAAACCAACCTCCCTCTCCCTCCATCCTCGAGTGTTCCCAGGCTCAGCTGCAGGGCAGCCACCCCCTCTGCACTCTGAGCTCCCTCCTGACCTTCAGGACCTCTAATGGTCTCCCCAAATCTCCCCAAATCTCCCTCCTCCCATCCCTCCTCTCGTGTATCAGACATCTCCCAGAGCTGCTGGACTTTGAGCATCATTCCTGGTGAGCAGCACGTTGGAAAGCTCAGCTCATGTTTGCCTCTCTCTGTTGCTTCATTCTGAGGACAAGGAAAACTTGAAAAGAACTTCCATACCACAGTGATACCTCTGCTTTCAGAGCAGCTGAGCTGTGCTATGAGCTGTGTGAAACCCCAAGACTCTCTCTGTCCAGTGAATCTGAGATTGAACACATATTTCCTTCAAAAATGGGTTTTTTCTCATTTTTTTCCCTTTTTTTCCCAGCAGGCAAAAAACCAAGACAAAGTATCTCTGTTAAAACTGAATCAAAACTCAGCTTTTTCTGTTGTATTCCAGGTAGGTGACAATTCCTGGAGTTGTTCTCATCCAAAACACCCAGTAGCTTTGCTTAGATATTAAAGGATCCACCTTCAAAAGTGTGGATTTAAAGATTTCTCTGCAACACTTCTGAGCTCTTCCCACCTGTCAGAACCATGCTTCCCCAGAGCTGTGCCTCTGGCAGGCAAAAGCCAGGATGCAATTCCCTGAATTTAGCAGAACATTATTTATCTGAGCAGGGAGCAACAATAGCACAGCAGAGATTTCATTTCCTTCCAGCACATAAGAAATCCAGCGAGCAAAGGTGAGATTCAATAATGCAGCAGACAGAAAGACAGCAAGGCAGGGGAAGGTTTTCAGGTCCTTTTCCTCTGCAAGGAGGGATGAAAACCTTACAGGAGGCTTCACATCTGCATCTCCCTGGTTATCTTAACAAAGGTGCCTCAAATACTCCCCACACAGACTCACCACAAGCTTTCCTGGGTGCCTGCAGAACGACCCAACTTCCCAGCTAACAGAGCTTCATGTGGACTGGCTTGGGGTTTGCCACTCAAACCATTGATCCAGCTCCTTCATTTCATCACAATTTTATTCTTTTTTCATAGGGAAAAGGTGCTACTTGATTCTGGAGGACAATGAGCAGTACAAAGGAATCTAAATTCCTGATACTTTTGTTCCCAGCAAAACGTGTCAGGCATGCTGGCAGGGGCTTTGCAGACACAGCACTGGGGCCTCAGCTCAATGAAACACTTGGATAGGTGTTGAAGTCCATCCTCACCCAGGGAAAAAAATTAAAATTAAAAAATTAGGAATTATATATACATATATTGGATATTTAAGCATGTGCTTAAGCATGTACAGGCAAACTCTGCCAGGAAGGGTGGGCAGCTGAGCCCACCCAGAGCTGACAAACTGTGAAGCACTGATGCTCACACGAGTGGAAGGAATACACAAGCAAGATGCACAGAAGGAGGAGTGACATCTTGGCACTTCATTGTAATCAGAAACCCAGGTTTTGGCAGTGCCTCACAGCTTTACTTTCAGCCAATACAACAAAAAATGTTGTGCCTCCTGTGCAAGTGGTTGCAAGAATTCATCAGTCTCATTCGAAGCCAGAATAATCCTTTATCACCAAAGTCTTCTCGAGATCTGACTGTGAGCCAAGGACTGCAATGAAATGTAGGACTTAATTATGTTTGACAAAAGCAAGTCAATTAAAGGCTGTTTCACATCTGTGCCATTTGACTGGGGCTTCTGCTTTATCATCTCTTCTCTGGTCCCTTGCAGAAATTTAATATTTATGGCCAGGAATTAGGTCAAAGCCTGGGAATGAATAAATGTTTGCAGCTCTTTGCAAGAGATGGGGAAAATTTCAGATTGCTAAACATGAAGCAAACCCCACTTTAATGACCCAAACAGCCAGACAAAGCCATCAGTAAAGAAGGAGCTTCACCTGAGCCTGTGTTATACCTGGGCAGCCTGAGCTGCAGTGGTGCTGGGGCTGCACAGGAGGTGCTCAGGGTAAAGCTGTTCAATCCACAGAGCCATTGCCCATCTCTGGGTGTTTTATTTCTCTGACATCCCTTAGATTTGCTTTCAAAATTGATGGTAGAAATTACCCTTACAGGAGAACTCAGGAACTCCACAGTTCACTGGCTTTTAAGTGCCTGGAATTAGATTTCAGGGATCTGAACCTCAAGTGCTTCTTTGGGAAGTGATGTTCCTCCAGTGAAGCTCTTCCCAAATGTAGGGCTTGCATGCAACAAACTCCCCTGACTCCACCCCTCTCCTGAGACCCTCTTCTTCCATTTCAGGATCCTTGACCCCCATCAGCTGCTCAAAGGTACAGGACACTGCACAATTTAACCTTTTACTACATGCTCCAGAGCAGCCAGGCCGAGTTTGAATGTACAGGGAGGGGAGAAATTGTGGTTTTGGTGCAGCAGCACAACCCCAGCAGCATCACCACATCCCCAAACCCACCTGCCTCTCCCTTGTGTTCAGCAGCCAGTAAAGCAACAAGGATAAAAGCAAGTCCCAAGTCACTTCGGAAAACTCAGGAGCAAAAAGGGGGAAAACAACCATTTTCTTTATGCTGACTGGGAGCAATTATTTCCCCATATACCTAAATGTGAGGTCTGAATTAAATTTGGCAGAATCCTTTTAAGTGAATTTATTGAAACGTGATGCTTACCTATTCCTCCTTACACCATTCCGGGATTGTTTTTCTCATACACTTGCCCCTGACAGTTTAATATTTACACCTATATTAAACTACTCACGCTGCTTTCAACACATTGTCTGACATCATTCAATCTTTAATAACTTGCCTGCAACAAAATTGTTTCCAATATACTTTTAAATCCTGCAGCAAGACTTTTGGTGGCAGGTACTAAAAGCTGACACTAATGGTAGAAGGTTTGGACCCAGAAATCCAGCAGAAAGGTTTATCATGCTCCAGAGGAACTTGAAGACACAACATAAAACATATGGAGCAAAAATCCCAAATCACATTCTGTCTTCTGGCTTTTACCTTCTGTGAGGAGATGATGACACAAAACCTGAAAGTTTTGTTGCTGCCAAAGGATTCTGTGAGTGCAGGGCTTGGCTTTCCAGCACTTTGGAGGAAAAGGTGTTGAACCAGCTCAGGAATGCTGGTGGTTACCCCAAAGGGAGGAGAGCAGAGTCCTGCAAAACCCCACCCAGTGCAGGAATTGAGAAAGACTAGCTTTAGATTGGATATTAGGGAGAAATTCTTCCCTGTGAGGGTGGCACAGGGTGCCCAGAGAAGCTGAAGTTTCTCCATCCCTGGAAGTGTTCAGGGTGACATTGGATGGGGCTTGGAGCAACCTGGTCCAGTGGAAGTTGTCCCTGCCCATGGCAGGGGTGGAATGAAATGAGCTTTCCTTTCCAACCCAAACCATTCCAGGATTCTATGATCTGTCCATTAAACTCCCCTTCAAGAAAGTATTACAATAAAACAACATTCTCCCAGCAAGGTCCCAAACACCCTGCCAAGATCAGATGTACATTTCTGCATCCATGGGGTTTATAATGGGCACGAGGCTGTGGCTTTTTGAAGCCATCACCTTGCTGATGTAACTCATATTACACCAGGAAAAAACAACATAAACTTAACAAAAAATATCTTTGCAAATTAAGCCCAAATTAAATTAGTACTTGATTCTCCTGGAGCCACCCACAAAGGCAGAAAAACAATCTATTATTCACCTGGCTTTAATTCCAACTTCTGTGGAGAGCTGAGGTCACCCTTTATTAATCACAAGGGTATTACACAATGGGCAAAGAGGTAAAAGCTTTGTTGCCTGGTATTTATTCTGTCTTCCTTTTGAAATAACAAACCCAAGATAAACAGAAACCTTTTACCCTGCTCCAGCACTAACCACAGCCTGTCCTGAGGAGCTGGGAGCCAGCAGGGAAATGCACCAGAGGGAAAAGTGCTGCAGGCACTCAGGGAAGGGCACTTCAGAGCTGCCGCTCACATTTGCCCCCACCCGCTTTAAAGCACATCCATCCTGCTGTATTTTTCAACATCACATTTATTTTCTTAGTAAACAACTTATCTCACAGCAAAAGGCAAAAGCAAAGTGTTGGGGAGTTAAATAAAAATGCCCTCGGTGCTGGAGGCACTGGGGTGAAGCAGAATCCTCCTGAGCTGGTGGATGGTGACTGATGGACTGACTGCTGGAGTTGGCTTTTATTTTTTTAGTGTTTTAAGGACTTTCCTTTCCCACCTGACTCTTCATTCCTGATGCTTCTGGAGGAAAGGGTTCCTGTGGGACAGATCACCCCTGTGTTTCCCATCTCCACCGAGGTTTTGCTGCCCCAAGAGGGGTCACCAGCCCCCAGGGAGAACTTGTGATGGAGAGGCTGGAAATGGCAAGGCACGGGCCACAAATGTGCAATTCCTGCAGGAAAGAATAGTAGGGACCCTTTTTGCACTGCTTTTTCTTTCCATGCATGGAAAAGACCAGCAAAGCCTTTTCAGACCTGCTATGTGAACACTGGCACAGTCAGGCTGGATTTGGACCAAGGTTTAACTCACATTCCAGGTAACTGAGCAGCAAAACAGGGCATTGGGAGAGAGGGCACATTCATGAATATCTGATGTTTCTAAGACCAGATTAGATGTCTGACAAAACAAATACCCTGTGTCTACAAAAGCAAGGGAACTTTTCTGTTAGTGATGTCCAAGTTTCATCCACTCCCTTCCAATGCTTTTTCCTTCCCCAAACCATAACTCAGGCTTGTCACAAGCCTGGGAATAATCTCACCTGGAATTGGGGCAGGAAAGGCTTCAGAGGACCAAACACTGCCTCTACCCCCACAGCATCCCAAGTCTGGGATACTTCTGCTGCAGAAAGTCCTCAGGTACCCATCTTTCCAGCTGGGCTTCCACCAGAGGTTGTTCTTGGGCCAAAAGGCACTGGAATAGTTCAGACATCACTTCAAAGCTCATTCCTTCAGCGTTTTGAGGCTCATTAATACAATATGCTGTCCCTCACCTTCACACTCTTGGGCCTTCCCCTCTCCCCACAGTCCTTGCATCAGGGAAATTTCAGCCTTGCAGAAGCGATGATCCTGCTGGAATAATTATATCTGTGCTGAGCTAATTCCTCTCCTAAAGAGCCTGGCAAGCATTAAACAAAGGCAACCCAGCTCTGTCCCCTCAGTGCATTGAGAGGGTTCACACTAACACAAACCAGTGCTGACAGCTTCACTCTTGCTTCACAGGTGTTTTCTGCTTCCTTTCTGTTTCAAAGTGCCAAGTGGAGCGGGATTTTATTTGCAGGCAGGAGCATTTCTGACTCCCTGCCAGGCAGAGCGAGCCAGGCTGGAGCTGGGGAGGCACAGAGACACGAGGGAGCAGTGGCTGATTGCCAGCCCCAGGTACAAAGGCACTTTCCTGATCCAGCCATGGGGGCAGAGGCATCTCCCCAGTCTGATCCTAAAAACCAGAGCACGTCCCAAATAGAGCCCTCACTAAAATCCACCTCCAAATGGAAGCTCTACCCTGTATCAGACAAGGGAAATGCTGCACACACCCCAGACATGGCAGGAAAAGCTGGGAGTCCCTGGCAGGTCCCAGCTGCATGGCAGATGATGTCCCCTGTGCTCTGCTGTCTCCTGACAGCCCTGTTTTATCCCCATCCTGGGTCTCCTTGAGGCTTCCTGTGAATAACCTACAGGAAGGGCAGCAGTGGCTGATTAATGAGCTGATCCCAGAGTCAGGAAAAATACCTGCACCAGGAAGGAATTGGAAACATGAAAATAAAGGCTTTCCTTTATTTTTTCCTCCTTTCTCACATGTTTATAAATGATGAGTGATGGCTACTTCATGTCAACAGCAATAAAGCCCTCACAAAATACAAGATGCTTGGTCCTCTTCTAGCTCAAAACTAAGTCTCTTTCATATCAAGAAATATTTCAAGGGAAGAAAACAATTTTTCCCTCTGTTCATCTCTTTATTGTGGCCTTTTCCACCCTCTGTAATTCACAGTTTTCTCCATCCCAGCAGGGTTGAAAATTAGCTCTGCCACCTTGGCCATCCAAAAGCACTGTACAGCTGGCAGCACCACCAATTGCCCAATTTTCTTCAGCAGTTAACTCCTCTGCCAAGAGGAACAGAATGATTTGCAGCCACGCTGCCCATGTATTTCCTTGCTTCGTGTGATTTTCTCTCCTTGTCTTAGGCTGTCCCAAACAAATAATTGCTAAATAAGAGCTGTTCCTAACCAGTGGTGCTGTCTCCTGCAAGAAGTGCTCCACAGCCCTGCCATGACACTGGGGAAAAATATGGAAAGGAAACATCCCCTCTGGGGAGGGAAACATGGTAATGTTAAGGCTGAAAAAGTCCTCTAAGATGAACGGGATCCACTCCTCAAGGGCCATCTGGGAGAGCCCAGGATGGGCTGGGATTGTTCACCCCACAGTTAGATATCCAGGGGAAAGAATTGCTCCGGTGGACTCAGATAACCCCTGGTGCCAGATTGCTTCTATTTGGGGCTCCTCCTGCCCCCACAGGCATCAGAGCCCCCTGGAGCCAGAGGCATTGCACCCAGAGGGCTGTCATCAGCTCACACACAGCAAAGCCATTCCAGCTAATGAATCCCCTCTAGAATCTGAATTAGCAGCTCTCGGTAACAGCAAATCACTCCTGATTTCTGATTGCTTATAAATAACCTACCAGTGACCTCAGGAGCTTTCAGACAAGGCTCAGGAGCCCCAGTATGCTGCTGAATTCCCCTTCACCCCATGGGACTCGCTGCTCCCTGGACACAACCCAGTCAGGCTGGATTCTCAACTCCTTTGTTGTTTTTGCAAGAGCAAAACCAGGACCTTTTTAATCCCAGGAGGCTGGTGGGAATATTTATGGCACTACCTAATAATTAAACTCTTTATGATTTATCCCAGCTTCCTCTTCTATACAGTTGACAGTTCTGCATGGGCTGACAAGTTAAATGGATGTAACAGATCCAGTGCTCTGCTACATTTACATCTTCTGAGCACCTTCTGGCTGGGCAGAAGGGCAAAGAGCATCATCCAGGACTGGCCTCCTACACAACTTCCTCCATCTTCACAGATAATTAGCCTTGTTTTCAAAACCTTTTAATTTCTCTATCCTGTTCCTTGATTAAATTCCCTCGTTTAATTCTAAAAAACTGCTTTTGGAAGTCTTTGTAAAAAATGAAGTTAAATTCTCTTCTGTTCAGTGACATGTTTCCCAATGCAAAAATAATTCATCCTTTTATATTTAGAAGGACTGAGGGGCACTGCCTCAAGAAAGGCTGGGAGGTGACAAGGGTGTCCAGAAAGTCAATTTTAATGCTTGTATTTAGTAGTCCCTGGCACTGCAACACAATCTCTCACCTAAAGGTAGGGAATTGTTTCATCAATGTGCATTAATGAGCTCCACATCCAGCTGGGACCCCCAGTTTCTACATCATAACACAGGGCTGGGCTTCACTTGGTCTTCTCTGCTTACCCAATATCACCAGTGGGTTTTTTTAGCAAACCAGTCTCTGCGACTGGATTCCTTTTGTTTTATCAAAGGCAGTAAACAGTACCACAAAGCCTCACTCTATAATTACGGGAACACTCAACTGTTAATCACAGCTTAATTGTTTTGTACCTTTTGTCAAGTCCTGAACTACTCAGACTGTGATAATTCTTGTCATTAGTGTCTGAACCTTGGGGCAATCTTACTCTAACATCTTAACATTTGCACTCTGTCACTAGAGAACGGCATCAAATATGCAGAACAGGAGCCAGGGTGGAAATGAAAGGTCTTGTTGGAATTGCAAGTGTTCTAATCAGAGTTAACGACCTCCCTCCCACCGCAGTGGAGGACTCCAGAGCTGGGGTTGGCATCACTTTGCACAGGGGGGCTTGTCAGAGTAGCACCTGGGCTTTTTCTCCCCCAAAATATTGTATTCTCTGTCTGCCAGCACCAGCCCATGCACAGGAGGGTGAAAAGGGGCACCCCACACGCAGCTGCAGCACTGAGGGAGAAGCAGCACCCCAAAATAACAACATTGCAATCGTGCTGACCCGGGGTGCATCCAGACCAAGGCACAGCACTAGGTGAGCACTGAGTGAGCTGGTACCCAGGACACACCGATGTCTCTTGGTGGCTCATTTCAAGAGCCACAGAGTCAAATGCCAAGTAATTCCAGCTCCCTAGGAAGGCCTGTTATCTATCTGATTCCACTTCTTTTGATGTAGTGTCTTTCATACGCTGTTGATCAGAACAATTTACAGCCAGAGAGGAAAATAACAACTTCAGGCTTCGGTGAATTGCATCCAGCAGCCCTCTGGAAGAGCAGCAGAGCTTTTTATCCAGCCCTTGTTATATTTTTGCCATAGCTGGGTAATGCATCTCAGCCGTGTGCCTGCACAGATCACTCCATCCACAGAACCCAGCTCCACATGAGGCAGGATTTCTGCCTGTTAAAAAGTGCAAATGGAAATACTCTGGAACTAAAGCTGGCAGCAGCTTGTTTCAAGTGCCCAGCTCTGGGCTCACAAGGGCTCTGCATCTGGTTAGAAAACTGCTGTGAGTGCTCACAGGGTGCCACGGGCTCCATCCACAGAGCCCAGAGGCACAGGGAGGGCATTGTGCCCAGGCACTGAGCAGCCCCAGTTACACAGCTTGGGAGGGGAGCTCCAGGCTTCTCTCCTGCCCATCAGTGGTCCAGCACCTCCTTCCAGGGCAGGACAGCATCGAGTAGTAGCTTACTCAGCTGCCCATAACCATCACCTTGGGCTGGGCATGTTCAAGGAGGAAAGAAGCTGCCTTAGAGCCAGCAGAGAGGGGGGAATGAGACAGCTCTGCAGATTCCTTCCTCCCAGGCCACAACATCACACCTTCTGTCCTCTTAGGATGATGAAAGGAAATATTCAGGTGAGAGTTAGGCACTCTTTCACCCCTCATCTAGCCACAGCCACTTTCATCACCCTGCTCACCCTGCTGACCTCAGCCATACCCCCCTCCTGCACAGCAGCTCTCCCATTTATCACCCTTTTCCAGGTCCAAACCCCACACGACCCCTCCCCACTCCACCTCCCAGCTCAGTGCATGCATTCAGCTACTCAGGAAGCTTTAAGGCCACAATGTTCTCATCTAATTCCACTTTCTGTAGACAAGAGCCATCTATAAACCCCCAGCTCTCCACAGGAGCCCGCTGTCCTCACAGACCCCGAGCCATCGTGTCAGCCACAAAGGACGTCACTGACGTCTGAAGGTCTTTGCAGCTTCACCCACTCTTCCCAGGAACATGTTTGCCATCGCCCTGTATTTAATCTTCCTTTCTCTAAAGCAATAGGCAGTGGCTCTTATCAGAGAAATCTGCAGGGCACCTATGGTCAATGGCTTCTTAATAACGTTTTTAGCAGTATGTTCCCAAAGGCTCATGTAACAGAAAAAAATTAAACAAAATAAAAAGAGTGGAAAAAACAGAGCAAAACAAATGGCTTGTGCGTGGTTCTCCTGGAATTGTTTAATAATCCACCGAGTAAAAAGCACCACAGGGGAGAGGCGGGAGCAGCACTCCAAATTACACCCTCTACAGCCTAATAAACCAGAAAAATGTGGTGATTGCTGGTAGTTACCAAATCTTAATGCTCCTTAACTACCTGTATTTACTGTGTTTGGTTATTATTGTGGTTTGAGTGCAAGCCCCTGCCTCACAAAACTGAGACGAAAGCACCTGGGAAAGTTAATCCCTCCTATCCCACAATTCCCATATGGCCTTTCTGTTTCTGACAGGAGCAGTTTACACAAATAGAAGGCTGAGCTCAATCTCCTGAGATTTTGCCAAAGGAAAATCCTAATCTTTCCCATACTGGTGACATTTGGAGCTTGACCTGTGCTGCCCCAGCCCACAAACACATCAAGCGAGGACAGGGTTACGGTAGGCTGAGATGTTTCCAGCAAACCCCCAAAAAATGAAATTGCCCAACACTGGAAGAGAACCACTGGGACAGGTGTGGTTCCCAGCACAGGGGCTCCAATCCAGCTCCAAAATGACCCCAGCTTTGTGGCAGGAGCATTGCTACAGCCACAACAGCTCAGCAAGAGCAGGGCTCTTTGCAGCCCAGGACAGAGAGACCCAAAGATTTTGCTGTCATTTTACAGAGCCTGGAGAGAACATTGAAATTTTCATTGCTCTTTTGATTCATAGCACAGCTTCCATGGGAAGGCCATGCAGCAATGCACCAATAAAGTTTATTTCAGTTGATTTCTCCCCTGATTACCATGAAACTCCTGCAGACACACACAACTGTCCACACCCCATGTCCTGGGACCACTTCTGCCCACATCTTGCAACTTTTAATGTTTCAAATATTTCAAGTTTAGCATCCCTTAGCCTGGAATCAGAGATAAGAGTCTAAGGAATAATGAAGAAAAAAAGTCAATTTGTTGGAGAACAGCTTTAAGCTTTCCTTGGCAAGGAGCTATCTGTGGTTCTTACTGAGAGAACCAGGCACAGTGTTACATGGACCTTTTAGGAAAATTAGAATGCTATTGCTACTCCAGCTCCACTGAAAGCCAACACCATTATTCACTAATAAGCTTAAGGGACTTCACAATTTCATTGCAATTCCCTCAGAACCTGGACATTACCCCAGTCTCAGTCACAGGTACATGTCAGAGTCCCTTCACGCAATTGAGAACACTAAAATTAATTTGCAAATTGAATGAAAGCCCAGAAACATGTTAGGAATATCTCCCCCAGGCCAGGCTGCTGGTGATGCTCAGCAGAGGAGCCTCCTCTCTCCCTCTTTCCCACTCTGCTCCCTTTGTCAGCTCTTCAGCACTTGTGTGCAGACAGGAACATCTCGTGAAAAATGGTTCCTATTTGTTCCTGTCTGCTCTGGCTTTGCACCTCTCCCCACATGAGACCATCAGGATGATGTCTTGCTTTCCTCCCCGGAGCCACTGTGGATGGGAAAAGGACACAGGAAAACTGATTTTCCACAGAACATAACTTGTTTTTACGGTGTATGTTACAGTCACCCTGGAGAGGGAGGAAACCACTTTCTTCAGTGAAAAGAAATTAGAAAAGAAGGCATCTATATTACAACCAGAAAATTTTGTTCTATACAGCCAGGAACAGCAGCAATTCCCCATCACCAGCTGGATTTAGGAAAGAAGACAACACAGAAGGGCACAGATCCATTTTTACCAGCAAAATCCCAGGACAACCCCCAGGGCTGCCCCGTGGTCCAGCACCACACCGAGGGATGCAGTCCTGCTCAGGTAGAATCCATCCCACACTCATTTCTGAGCTAGGAGTGAGTCCTGACCGTCCAGACCAGCACCTCATTTGTCCATGGGAAATTTTTCTCCATCTTTCTCCACAGAGCCACCCCACACAGCACAACAGTGCTCCCAACACTGTCTCCATCACCAAAGGAGAGCAGAACAAGCATGAGGATAATCCCTTCCCTGCCTGTTGCTGAGGAAGCAAATCTCCTTTCTGGGGAGTTTTACCAGCTTGTTTTCCAGCTGTGACAAAAATTATAATGCTGATAAATTGCCTGGGCTTGATGGGGTTTGCAGGGAGCTCCACCAGCCCCATCCAGGCTGCAGCACAGCTGTGCTCATTCGGGGACAAAGGAGGTTTCACGTCCTGTTTGTGGATAAGCAGGAAACAGGAGGAGTTGCTCCTTAAATCTCTGAGATTTGAGGGCTTCCTTGTCCTTGCAGAAAGTCACCTCAGAGGGACTTTCCTTTGTCCCTTGATGGTCTCATAGAGAAACTGCCTCCATGAAAGGTAAGAGCTTCAGTGAGTCCCACCTTTTTGTGTTCCCCTCGAGCTTTGTTTCCACCCTCCTCACAAACACTGCTCTGCCCCAGCTCCCCACGGATCTGAGCAGGGGAATGGCTTTCCATAAACAGCCCCTAATTGGAACCTCTGCAGCCTGGGGCTCTCATTAGAGGCCGGGAGCTGCCAGCACAGAGCCAGACTGGGATGAGTTACATCCCCGAGGCAGTGGATGGTGCAGAGGAAACCCCTGCAGGGAAGGTGAGACACTGGATTCCCTGCACAGCCTCCTTCCTCTGCAGTGCTGGGGGAGCCCAGCAGCACGGAGCTGCTGTGGGCCACCCTCCTCCTCCACTTTTCCACCCTCCTCCTTCTCCTCAGCCCTGTCCCCAGACTCAGACAAGGCTCAGGGCTCCCCGTGGAGCAGACACAGCCATCCAAGGCAGCAATTTCAGGTTTGGATGTGGCAGGAGATGCCCTGTGGATTGAAGCCTACAGCTCAAGCCGTGCTGTGTCTCAGATGTGGCTCCTACAGACACACAGCTGATGCCTTCTGTTTGTTCCTGCCATCACCAAACACCCCAAAATGCTTCTCTGCCCTCAGCTCACCTGGGGGCCAGGCTGACCTAAGTCAGTGACACACAGGGAGGTGGGGCAGGCCCAGCAGGCTCCTCCGGGCTCGCCCCTGTGTGCTGTGTCCATGCTGGACAGCTCTGCCTTCCTCCACACGGGCTCTCACTGCCCTTCTCTCCTCCCAGAGGAGTCCCCAGGCAGAGCCCAGCCCCAGCAGGAACTCAGCAGGGCTCAGGTCTGTCTGGAGCTCACAGCCAGGAACCCAACAGATTGGCTTTTACCATTTCCCAGCTTCTGACAATTTGCCTGTGAGGTGCAGGATGACTTATCAGCACTCACAGATGACCGGGCAATTGCAGATAATCGCTCAGAGGGATCAGAACCTTAATTGAATATCTGCTCTTCTCCAGGCAGGTGTAAACCAGGGGGAGTTGGGGCTGTTTTGCCTTTTTTAAATAAGGGCTCCTCATGAGCTGACAGACATTAAAGTCTGCTGAGCATCTCCTGCCACTTCCAAGACCCCTCTGGACTCAGAGCAGGACAAATCCTGCAGGATGCTCCCACCCACCAGTGCCTGGGGCTGCAAATTGCAGGACAGAGCAGAGAGCTTGCCTAATTAGCTAATTCTGCTAATTTAAAACATCTCAGCAAGGCATATGTTAACATGCAATTTGACCTGCCCTCACTTCAGTGAGTCATTTTGTGGATTCTTTCATTGGTTTTTCAGGATAATATTGAATAAGAATGATTGGAGACAAGCAGGAGGCACATTCCCTTTGGAGAGGGGATTCCCCAATAGGGCAGCACCTCCAGCTTGGGGTGTGGGGCACCCCAGGACCCTGTATGGGGTTCCCAGGATCCTGCTGATTTCAGCAAAATACACTTGGCTGTTGCCTTAAACACCAATGAGATTTGAGTCTTTAGAGAAAAAAGTGGAAGTTGAGAAAAATCTTTTTTTTGATGTCTCTCTACTGACCTGTGACATCCTTATTTCCATCTTGGACACACGTTCTGGCACTGCATTAAATGGCAATTGTTCCTCATGGTCCCTGCAGCATGCAGGTATCCCAGCAGGAAGGATCCCACAGGGATGGGAGACATGGTTAATGCTGGTCAGACTGCTGGGCTTCAGACAGAACTGCTGCAAACCAGCCACAAGAGGCTTTTCCAATTGTTGTCTGTCTTTTCTATCTCCAGTTTCCTCAAGAGCCACATGGATAAGCTCTGGCTATTTATTTAGTGAAAGCAGCAATAAATAAATGTATTCATGCAGCAGCAGCAGCTGAGATGATGAAGCACATCTGCACATGCTGAAGCTCCTGCCAGGAGCTGAGTCCCTCTTGCAGCAGCTGGAGAAGGAAAAGGGAGGTTGGGGAGCAAACACAGAGCTGGGGAGCAAACATGCACAGCTGGAACATGGGCAAATCACCCAAATCACCAACTGCCCTTTTGAAGAGGTGAAGGATGAAATAAGCAGAAAAAGCCAAACAGAACATGATAATTGGTTTATCACTAATTTATCTACAAATCATGTTTCAACTCTAAGTTATTTCTTGCAGGATGAGCACTGGACATGGGGGTAATTGTTCACAAAACATCCCCTGATGAGGATTTTCCTTTCTGCTTCAGAGCAGAGCTAGCCAGCCTCATATCCCATCCATTTTTCTGTCTCTCTCCTGCTCGTGGGTACCTGAGGAACTGACCTCCATGTACCTTTGTTAGCTGTCACACTGGACACCTGCCCAGGAGTGAAAGAACACACATTTCATCAACCAGGTTTTCCCTCACCCAGAGGCAGCACTTGATGCTTTTTAACTGCAGTTAAGCAGCAGAAAGACTGAAAAAAACCCCACAAAAACCCCACGAGGCAGCCTTGAGCTGGGCTGGTGGTGATATCATCCAGCCAAGGAGCAAACCCGAGATCCTGCACTGATAGCAGAGGAGCCGGCAGCCATCCAAGTGCCTGCTTTCATCTGTCTCACAGTGGGTTTGGAATTTAAATCAGGTCTTCCAGCCCGCTCCAGCTCCAGAGCTGTAATTGCATCAAAGAGCATCTCACGCCTGCTGCATCAAACACCGAGCATGAAGAATTGCCAAAGGAAAATTAAGGTGGAATTAGAGTCGTAAACCAATGCACATAAAAATAGCTGAGGCAAGGGCAGCTTTTCCACACACATCATACCTGTGTGGTGAGCAATGTCTCCAGGGATGGAATGTTCCCTCAGGCCACCAGCCCATCTTCTTCCCAGCACCAGCTTTTCACATTTATTAGAATTATTTCCAGCTTCACCAGCTCAGGAGAGCAACAAGAATCTGGCGCAGGTGGGACCAGCTGAGCCTTCCTCCCTCTTGATTTGCCAAATGATTCCACACAACTGAACTTTTTTTCTGTCCCTTTTTTCCTTAACACTTCAGGGTGTTTCAAATTCTGTTCAAGAAATACCCAGTGACTTTCTTACTGTCTGAATAGGAACATGATATTCATGTTGGGTTGTTATTTATTGTTGTAGCTTTACAGAAATGTTATTTTATTCACAGATCTGTGTTAAGAAAAACCTCTCAGAGGGTCAGACCTCACTTGAATGTGTGAAAATATTCACACTGCAGGCTGTTTATCAGCCCATGTGAAGAAAACACTTTTCTTGTGATGAATCCATCTCTCCCATATCAGCCAGGACAACTCAGTGCCATTTCACCTAAATTCTTACTAGCTTTAGAAGAAAATCCCTTTTAAAGCAAATTTCATTAATTAATTCTTCTTTCAATTTGAAGAATAAACAACTGAAGGCTAAGAAAACAGCCACAACATCTCCTCAGGGCCCAGCATCATGAGCAGGATCTGATTTATCCCATTGATTTATCCCATTGGAAGCTCCCTGCCTGGGAGCACGGCTAGCCTGAAACAACATTTCCACACAGCAGCCATGGAGGAGATAAAACATTAATGACAGTCAACAAATTCCATCATTTTTAAGTGTTTTCCATTCCCAACTGCTGCTGCTGGCAGAGGGGAGCATTTGGGGGTGTTTCCAGCTTGTTCATAGTAAATAAATCCCTTTTCTCTCCATCTGCCATGCTGGATGGAGGTGGGCATGGTGGGTTCCCCTCTTCCCTGGAGAGCTGGAAACCCCTAAAACACCATCAAAAGCAAGGACATTATTCAGGCTGGCTGTTATAAATATTCCTACCCCAGGACCAGACACATTAGAGGAAAGCTCAACCACATCCCCCTCAGTGGAGCCATAAATCTGCCCTTCACCCCAGAGCGGTGCCAGGAGCAATGTGGCAGCCTCAGAAATGCAAATATACAAAGAAATAACTGCAGAAGCCAAGGACAGGGCGGTCATTCCCACCTCCCTGAGGGGAAATCTTGGGTATCCTGGAGAAAAAACTCTCTGAGAAGACCTTAGAGCATGTTCCAGTACCTCCTACTTGGGGAGGGACTTTGTACAAGGGCGTGGGGTGGCTGTGCCACCAGCAGAAATGGCTTTGACACTCCCAGTAACATGGATCCTGCTGTCCTGGCCTCTGGGCAGGGCTCAAGACTGCAGGTCTAGCTGAAGCACCACCATTTCCACAGGTTCTTCCTTCAGAAGAGCCTCCTTCCATCTCCACACCACTCCTCTGATGCAAAGGGCACTGCTGGGCTCCCCACAGCCCCCAGCATTTGATCTCAGCTGCTGATTGGTTGAGGCAATTAATGCCTCCATGTGAGAGCAACTCTCACTGCTAAGTGCTCTCAGAGAGGAATAATTTCAGTAAAAAATCCAGTGCAAGAAGATTTAAACAGAAAATCTTTGAAGAACAAGGCAGAAGACCTTTATCCACCAGGCTACACAGTGTTTGTGCAGGAACTGCAGGCTGCTGCATGGAAATTAAATGTCATCCTTTTTTATTGTCTCTTACAGAGGCTCAGCAGAAATAAAAAATTTTGAGGACATAGGGCTGATTAAAAACAACAAACTTTGAGAGCTGCAAAGTTCAAACCTCATTTTTTCTCTTGCTATTCTTCACACAATAAAAAAAACGAGGTAAAAAAAGGAGAGCTCATGCAAAGGGTGGAAAGAGTCCTGGTGCTGTACACCAGGAGCTTCATCTCAGCAGCCTTGGGGACCACAAGGACTTCCTGACAGAGCAGGAAGAGGAGACCCAGACTTCCTGCAAGGGACAGCAGAGGGGCAGGACCCCAAACCCCGTGCCAAGCACCCAGCCTGGGGCAGCAGGGCAGAGCTGCCAGCTCCATCCTGGCTGTGCTTCACAAAGGCACCTCTCCATCACACAATGCTCAAACAAACATCGTTTCTTTCCAGTGATCCTGCACGGCCCAATCCTCACCCCACTCCCTCTAAAGTCCAAGGAAAAGCAGCAGAGAGGCCCAGAGGGTTTTCCAAAGGCTGGAGGGACAGGGCTGTCCCACCCCACCCCTGCCCCAGCTCACACGTGCCCGTCCCGTCTTCCTTCCTCCTCCCCAGCTCCCACCTGCGAGGTGTTTGCAGGGAACTATTTTCTGCAATCTGTCTGCCACTCCAGAGCCATTAACATCCTCCCACAATTTGGGCTGTCATTTTCCCTAATGATATATTTAAAGAAAATGATACCACAGGCAAAGCATTTCTCAGTGATTATCACACATGGCAAGTAACACCACCGGGCGTGAGTCAGCCCGCCCTGGCTGTGTTTGTGCTCAGTGCTCCAGCTGCTGTCTGCTCCTCCCAGCAGGCACTGCCAGGAGCTACAGCAACAGCAGGAGACTCCAGCCCCACATCCCATGGAGAGATGCTCCCCCAAAGCCCCACCGAGCTGGGGGTTTCTGCCCCATACGAGGCTCTCCCTGCTCCTGCAGGTGTAACCACGGTGTCACTGGAGGGATGATGCTGTAGGATGCAGCTCCAGGCCAGTTGGATGCAGGGAATTCCTGTGTTTGAGCCAGGGCAGGGCTGATGTAGAGGTTTTTATACAGAGCTGTGACTGGTGCACTGAGTGGTTAGACAGTGTTTAGTGGTGCTATGCAGGCACAGGTTGGACTTGGTGCTCTTGGAGGTCTTTAATGGTTCTATTCTATGATTCTGTATATTTTTTCTTCCCTTTTAGGCTGAGCCACCTCCACAGCAAAGTTCAGGGATGTGCAAAACTCCCAACTCCCCCAGCCTCAGAGCTGCAGGGCAAACAGGCTATTTTAAAAGTCTGATCACCAAAAATAGAGAGAACCACGGCTACCCAAGCAGATCCTAAGCACAGGGACATCCCAAAGACACCATTAAGACCACCTGGGAGTTCATTTATTGCCATTAGGTTGATGAGCAGCTGTCTCACACCCAGAAACAGGCAGCTGTCATGTGCACATCTTGTTCCAAACTGGGTTTTCTCAAGGGCAGGGTCTCTTGAGACACTTGGAAACGGTTCCAGATTTGACTTGTGCATCCCAAATAAAGCTACACTAGGTGAGGAAAATGCTAAATCTCATTTTAATAGCAATGGCTGAGGTGGGTTGGTGTGGAAAGCCCAGCACATCCTGTGCCTCTGATCACTCAACCTTCAGGTCTGGTTCACCACCTGCAGCCCCACATGCACCTGCAGCTCCTCTGCAGCATGTTCCTTTCTCTTGCAGGTCTCTCCTGGTGCCATTCCTGCTGAAATCAGGACCTTGGGCTTGTCCAGGCAGGTTTTTTATTTCACTGCCACGAGCAGACTGCCAGCCTCCAGCTGTTTGCCCACTGATGGCACTGAACAGCCAAACTCTGGAGCACTAAGCCAGAAAGTGATTAAAAAAAAAAAAAAAACCCCAAAAAAAAACACCCCAAAACAGGGGTGACATTCTAATGCAAATAAATAAGCTAAATAAAGGAAATTTCTTTTTCTTGGCCTGTTTTCAGTTGATGTTACGAGGTTTCAGCAGTTCCAGCAAGGTGGATCACTGCACCAAGCACTCCCCAGCATCTGCTGGGCACCAAGTCATTCTGGAGCTTCTCATAACTCCAGATGACAGGCACATGTTTGGGTGAAAACCCTCAATTTTGATTGGAAAAGAGGAAAAACACTCCCATTTCCTCCTGGCATTTTTCACTGAAAGGCACATTTAAGCCGCTGAGCTTGTGAGGAGCAGCTTGAGGAGGTGACAAAGTGTGTCAGGAGCAAATCTGGCTGCAGCCAGCCTGCAGGAGAGTCACCACAGGGTGCAGGAGCTGCAAGCTGGAGCCATCACCACATGCAATTTCCCACATGGGAACAGTAAAGGAGAAAACTTCCTTTAGACCCAAAAACCTGCCAGCAATTTGGGCTGCCATGTCTCCCACGACGGAAAAGTGTGGATGAGGACATGTTCATCACCACCCATCAGCAGCGATTTTTCCCTCTCCTTCAGGTGCTTCCCTGGCCAAGAGGGCAGGAGGGGAGGTCCAAGGGGGCACAGAAGTGCCTGGTAAAGGCACTTTCCCAAGCAGGGAACAAAGACAAATGTCCCTTTGCAAACACCCACAGCAGCTCTCAGAGGTGATTCCCACAGGAGGGCTGGTTGCCAAGAAATCAGCAGCGAAGGAGGGGAAAAGGTGGGAATGAGAAACTTCCAGCTCCTTCCAGGAGGAATCCTGCTCGGCAGAGGTGGGGACAAAGGACAGGCTGCCATCGCTGCTTCGGGGTAGATCTGCCTCCAGAGAGAGAAAAGTAATGGAAGTGGTTAAAATTCAATTTAGATCATTGTAGCAATGAAACCAACACAGCGAGTCACTTCTGCCTGCTTTCCAGCACAGCTCCAAGCAGCCTTCCCTGTGATTAATTTTCCCTTCTGTTGCCTTGGCAAGTTTGGGGAGACACATTGTCAGCAAAATCTGGGAAGAGACCCCCCCAGCTCCCATCCAGCACAGATGGAGGAGGGCTCTGCACCACCTCTGTGCCCACCTGCCACCCACACTGCAGAAATCACCACGTCCAGATGATCCAAAAACTGTTTTTTTCCCTGTGCACGCTCCCCTGGCCCCTCACAGCATCAGGGAGGGCAACACCTCACTCAAGGCTTTCCTGCACTCCCCTTCCCATGAACCTGCCAAATTCCTAATTACTGAAGGGGTGGCAGTGAACCCTCAGGCTGTCAGCACGCTGTTTGCCCTTCTTTAGGATTAATTTCTAACAGGCAAGTAATTTAAAAATACCAGAAGCAGGGGGTGTGCAATTGGGAGCAGTGTGTCACTAAATAACCAGCTCGTCACCAGGTGGATTCCAATCGAATCGCAGCAATTTAACTTGCAGAACACAGGTTGTGGTTCTGGAAGGAAAGGAAATGTCTCCTTTTGTCTGAAACACCACATTTGTCTCTCTCACCAGGAGATGCTGTTGTCAGTCACTCCCATTGCAGAAGGAATTATTATTGCTAAACACTCTGCTATTTTGGGAAGAAAAACCAGGATTGCCATAGGAGTCTGCAGTTGCACCATAGCTCTTCACTGCTTTGTTTAGGAATATCAGCAAACTGGGGCTGGGGTGGGCACTGTGGATGTGGTTTGTACCAAGAAATGCTGCTTAGGGTCTCCAAAAACCAGGAGGCTGGGTTACCAGGGGCTTGGAAGGGGAAGCAGTGGGAAGGGAGCTGCAGATGCCCCAAAGAGAGATCAAAACACACAGATTCCATGTGGAGAGAAGAGAGCTTGAAGGGGCATTTCCCTCTTCCATATTATTTTCAGGGGGAAATGCCACAAGAAAGAATACACAGGAAGCAAGCACAGAGGAGCACAGCACTGAGTGGTCAGCTCTGCCCCCCCAAGGAGATCCATCTCAGAGCATTGCTGGAGACATGAGAAGGCCTTTTTTGGGCAGGAATTCCACAAACACACAGTTACACCTTTTCTGAATTCGCACCCAGCACAGCTCCACTGCAAAATAAAATAGTGGCCAGAATCTAAGCTTCACCCCAAAACAAGCCCTGGAGCCTCATCTCCTGCCAGGATGGCAGCACCACACATCCCCCACAGGAGCCAGGGGCCATGCTGCTGCTGAGAGCAGCACAGGCAGGTTTGAAGCATGTTAATGAGGCATGAGACAGCTGATCTGCATCTCTGCAGCCTTGTCTGGATCAACATAAATTATATACACTGAGTTTATGCTGATAAGTGTGTGCCTGCACCTCCATGGCTCTGCAATGCTCCATCCCCCCTCAGATCCCCTCAATCCAACTGGCTGAGACACAAAGCCAAGCTCCCAATGAGCTCCAGTAGTTGCAGAGTCCCCTTTGGTAGGGGGTAGGGAAAGCACCTGCCATGGAGATGAATGGCAGCAGTCAAGGGCTCCCAGTGCCTGCTGAGGGACCTCAGGGAGCTCAGAGCCACTTCTTCAGCAGGTCCTGGTATCTTGCACAGCAGCACACACACAGGGTCACAGCCACCTCCAAGGGGAAACATTCCATGGGCTTTCACCTTCCATGGATGCTCACTTCTTCTTGTCTTGTGGAAAGGATGGAAAGAAAAAAAACAGATAATGGAAAACAGATCTGGAAAGATTTTCTAATCAACATTCCAAGCCAGCCACAATGCTGCTATGAAGACTGTACAGCATCCCAGAGTAAGAATTCTGTAAATCCTCCTCTTCAGTATCTCTTATTTCTCTCTCCAGGTGGACAGGGTAAGGCTGGCATAGTCCAAGCAGCACCTTTTCCCATCTAATGGGAAGAGCTATAAAGCCAGAGCACTCTTTATTGCAGGAGATCCTCTTCAGACCTAATAAATCCCTTCCTCCTTGACCCCACTGTGAATATTTTCCTGCCACTTAAATCCTTTCTTAGCCCTGATTCTGCTGCTGGCACGGGGTTTAGCCAGCTTTGGATAATCACCAGGCGAGTGACACGTTCTGTTCTCCCTTTTGTTTGTGAGGTTGTCTACAGCAGTGGAGCTGTGTTGCTGTAATGCCTGATGCAGAGAGGTTTCCTACAAGTGCTTCCCCACAGAGCTCTGCCAGGCCAGCTCATTTCCAATGCTTCCCATCCTCGTTGCTCCCTGGGGATGCAGGGCAGCTTTCGGAGCCGACACGGCTGGCGGGGTGGAATTAAATCCCTGCCTCCAGGATCCCCTTCCCTGCTATGCCAGAATCAAGTGGAATAATATCTTCTGACTTTGATACCCTTGGCTTTGGGGATAGCCATCACCAGAGCCATCTGCCTGCTGCAATCTCTGTTGCTGTGCAGAGCTGGGCACCTTGACCTCACCTCCAACACCCCCTCCTGACCTCTGAGCTCACACTCCACTGCCAGAGCCACATTTCCACCCAAATATGCCATTACAGCCATGAAGATCAGATGGCAAGGAGGGAAAAAGGAGATTCAATTCCCCTGAATATTTAATATTAATTGAGGAAGTGGATGGGAAAGTCAGGTACACTCTGAGCAAACACTTAATATGCCAGATGGGCTGGAGTAATTCTAAGCAGTGGTTTAGTAAATGTCTTAAGAAGAAAATGAACACAGGCACAGAGCTGCATAAGTGACATCCAATAAATACTTCAATCACTGTGCATTAAAGACCAGAATAAAGGCTATTTACAAAATTTCAGTAGGTAAAAAAACCCCACTATGATTTTAATGAGATACGAGGGCTAATTAGTAACTGGTACTTCACAAGACAGCAACAGCTGATGAAAAAAGTAGAAAGCACCAATTTGAAAGCCTCACTTCTGTGCAACTGCATTTTTTTTCAGAGCATTTTTCCTGAACAGTTTCCACCAGAAAAACTGGCAGGCAGATGGTGTTTACTAACTGCAGTGGTGGCAAGGAAAACGGCAAAATTTGGGCCTTCCATCCATGCCCATCCTCAGCATCCTCCTGCCCAGCAAGGACAGGCAGGGACAAAGAGAGAAGTTCCTACAGCCCCCTGGGCAAACTCATCCTTTCCACAGCAAAAAGCAAACGTGGACTGACATCTCTAATCTAGAGACACATTTCTCCTTCCCGTGGTAGACAACCTGCTTTTCACAGCCTTCACTTCCTTTGAAGCTCAGAGGAAGAAATGTCATGTGTCAGAGGGCTTAAGTGGGTGCTAAGAAACCTGTGTTTCCAGACAAATGGGTTTCTTGCCATTTCACATCACTTTCTACATTCATCTGTGCAAACAACAGTTGTATCCTCATTACTATTTTGAACCATGCTGTTGCCATGCTGAAATGTCACTCCATGGCAGTGGCAGTGCTCCTTGCTAAAGAGAAGCCACCCTTAGCACCAGGAGATGATGCTTATCCTGCTCTTACTTTATAAAAAGCCTCTGAGAGGGAAAAATAATTCCAAAGGACTACCATGCATCAGCATCTCTTCCCCAGGTATTTCCTGAAGCAAACCCACAAGCATTCTCTTTTCAGGGGTTCCTGTCCTCATCACTGAACCCTGGGAAAAATTCGTGCTCTTCCCTCACTGTGGGTCACCTGAGGCTGCTCCAGCATTGCAGAATAACCACAGAGGTGTCACTGAGAAACCCCCAGGGAAACAGCAGGAGGCAGAATCCCAGAAAAACCCTCTGGGAACTAAACCAGCCACCTAAATTAGTGGAACAAAACCTGAAAAAGCTGTCACTTAGGCAAACCTGTGATCCAACCCCCTGAGTCATGGCAGCAGAGCCTGGAAAGCAGAGCAGGCTCTGCCTTGGCAGCTCTTCCCTTCTGTCCCATTGACTTCCCAATATCCTGACAAAGCCCTGGGAGATGCACACCCATCCCTCCTACCCTTCTCCCCAGAAATGGGTACTGGCAGCAGGCAAGGCGTGTTTTCACTGGGCTGAATCACTACCTGCATCCTTCCCACACACCCACTGATACCCAGCACATCACCCAGCCTTCCCCTAATGCTGTGTGTGGCATGATGCTGCAGGAGAGATGTTCCCCCAGCGACAGCAGCTGCCCACCCACATCATCCCTCTTTGAATAATGCAGCTTCCAGCTGACAGATGCCTATTATTAATTATTAATTCCAGCACACAGCAAAGTTATTCAGTGAGCCCTAGGATTTGTGTTGGCACCATTAGGAAGAAGTAACAAGGCAGAACTGCAAAGACAAGGGAAAGTTTGAAGGGAGAAAAGCATTTGGTTCCAGGGAATGCCCATGGGGTGTCAGCATTTCTGGGAGTTAAGCAGGGTGGAACATAATCCTTCAAGAAAAGGTTAAAATTAACATCCTGATTAAGTTGCAGCTCACAGAAACCAGCTTATAGGAACAGGGCAAACAGGAGGATTTGAGCATGAAGGACCCCCAGGGAGGGTTTGGATGTAAAGGTTACACATCTCTAATCTCCAGCTTCTTCCATGAAAAGAAATACAGCAGCACCCAGCTGACAGCAGTCCTGGATCCCCAGCCAGCTGGCAGCACCCAAGCTAGAAAATACAGAGGGAAAACTGCTCTAGAGCAGATGGGAGCAGAGGAACATGTAACATGATGTTAGTCCACTTCTGGAGGCTTTGCTCTTCAGAAACCTTTTACATTTACTTATAATGGGATGATTTTTGAGTCAAGCTCTACAGCAAATCTGTCCTGGGTTGTGTCAGAGTCATACTTTAGGACTGCAAATTCCCTCAAATGGGGACAGTCCTGGCCTTGCTCTGTGTCCATTTGGATCAAAGCATCTCACCTTGCCTGAGAGCAGGGCTCCAAGGGTCAGCTCAAAGCCTTCCTCATCATCATCCCATGCATCAGCCTGCCTCGCACATGGGGATGAGCTCAGCACAGGATGATACATCAGTGCCATTAAACTCTCATCTCCTTGGATTAATTGGCCTCGTGAACTTTGGGAGATTTGTAGAAAACAAATATGACTTCAGCAGAATTAAATCACCTCCTTCGGTGGGACATCAGTGATGGAAAATGCCATCCCAGAGCCTGCAGAGATCCCTCAGCACAAACCCCAGCAAGGGAGCATTGCAGATTTTGAGCAGGGATCACTGTGGGATGTGTAACACACACTACTGCTTTACAAACAATTTACTTGGGATATTCTAGCAAAGAGCAATTCTCCAGTGGCATTCATGAGCAGAACACAGAACAGGGATGCTGCCCAGGAGGGAGGAGGAACAGGGGAAGACAGAAGGGAATAAAGAGAAGGAGAAATGCTTCACAGCCGAGCACAGCGACCTATGATGGAAAAGTAATTAGCACAGGGTTATGATTATCATAGTGAACACATCAGTGGGATCCTTCCACAAAAGCACTCAAGGGTGCACAGTGAAATTTAATGGCAAATTGCAGTGTGGAGAAAAAACAAAGCCTATAGGCAGAGCCTATAGGCCAGAGAAAAGCTGCTACAGACCCCAGATATTAAATAAGCCTGTGGAAACAGCATGAAGGGCTCTGTGTAGTAAATCCTGCAGCAAAACACACACAGCAAGAATGAAAAATAAGATCTAGAAAGAAGAAAACTGTTCCAGTGTACTTTTTCTGGACCAAAAGGACAGGCACTTGAAAAATAAAAGCCAAGTGGGTTTTTTTGCATCACCTCGAAGCCTCTGCCACATTTCCCCTTGTCTGGGCAGCTGCACTCTGCATGCAAAGCAGGAGCAGTGCTTCTGGCAGAGAGACCTGAGTGGCATTTCCCACCTCTGTTTGCAGAGACAGAGCTGAGGATGCACTCTGCAGCTGGGGGGAGGCTCAGGGCTGGCTGCACAGTACTCTGGAACCACTGCAGTGGTTATAGGAACTTCTGTGGATCTCCAGAAAAAGCCTTGCTCAGCCCCATGGTCTTGGCTCTGGCTCTGCCATGACAAACAGGGAGAGGAACCAGCACCATACCTGGGGAATAACACAAAACATCCCCAAGGATACATCTAGCCCCTGCTGGTTGGGCTACAGAGGTGGATGGTGCCAGAAATCTGGGAGGTTAATGGGTCACTGGTGGCTCCCACAGTTGGTTTGTCCCAAACTACACATCCTCTGAGCTCCAAGTGTCCCTGGCCAGGCCTGAGAGCAGCCAGAGCAGATCATCACCTCCTCTCAGGGCAGTGTGAGTGCATGTCCAACTCCCTTTTCCCTATTCATCCCAGTCCTAGCAGTCGGCATTGATTGACTCCATCGAGCAGCCTCCACAAAGGAGGTTTCCTCTTCCACTCACTGTTTTTAAGAGCAATGAAAGTTGCCATTTATTTGATGGGAAAGTAAGTTGGTTTAGCTTCTTCCCCTGTCATTAGTGGGCATCACATTAAGACCACAGCAAATCACTGAGGAGGAGAAGAAGAAACACTTGTGCTAATCAGATTTAAAGAGCTGACAGCACAGCCTCAAATCGAGTTAGAGCAGCGAGTAACGGATGGCACTCGCTGCCTGATGGAAAACACCAGCATTCCTCTGGCTATGCAATTTCCTCACCACCCAAATGCAAATTCCCCTTAACAGCACCACAAATTTCTGCAGACATCCATGAGAGTTTGGGTTAAATAAGAGTTAGCACCAAAGTATGAGCTGGCAGCAAGCACAGGTCACCCTAGAGGGACACGAGGGGTCTGCAGTGCTGCCGAGGCCAGAGCTTGTGTCCTGCAAGCACAGCCAGGGAGAGGAGGGGTGACAGAGCAGGGAGTGAAAACATTCAATGAGGGTCCCACATGGGTTCAAATTTCCTCACAGTTTTAGCACTATGTCCTCCCCACACGTCAGAATCTGTGCTCATTATGGCTCCTTGTAATCAGCTGAGCATCCCCTCTGATCTCAGCAATGCCCCATCCTTGAGAATCCCCAGCATCCCAACCACGCTGCTCTGCCCTTGGGAAGCAAATAAGGGAGTGGCAAAGCACCCTGGGCAGTGACAGTGACAGCAGCAGCCTCAGTTCCTCCCAGTAACCAAGGACCAGGGATAACCAAGGCACTGCTTATCCATCCATCTAACAACACTAACAAGGACCAGGGAGAATGCAGATGGAGAAGCAACACAGTCTTAAGACAGCAAGAGCTGGCTGAGCCTTTGAACAAATCCAGGATGTTTGCAAAGCCCAGCATCAACTTGATCAACTTGAGGTCTGTGAAATAAGCAAAGAGCTCCTGCCTCAGGCCTTTGTTATTTCATACTCTCCCTCATCATCCATTCCTGCCTGTCCCCTTCCAAAGCAGCTGTGAATCCCAGTTGCTCACCCAGGCCATCCAGCCATCTGCCTTCAGTCTCTCTGGGACAGCCCTGCCCGGTGCTGCCCAATAACATCTTTTAATGCAGCAGGGAAAGCCATCACCACCCCCTGGCACTGGAAACTGAAGTGAAATAAAGTAGGAGCTAGAAACAAGACAGCTTTTAATTGCCAGCGTAATTTCCAGATTTAACAAGGTCTTTTAACAAGGGGTTTGCTATCATGTATCAGTGTTGAAGTTAAGATGCAGCATATGCAGGAGCTCAGGCAGAACTGTGGGCTTGCAGAATTATGTGGAGTACTTTACACCTCGTTGGAGGTCGGAGTAAATAACCAAAGTGATCCCTTCCAGCTCCAAAGGCGGAGAGCTCCCCATAGCAACCGAGTCTCTCAGAGCACACAACTCCATGAAATTAAACCAGAGCAAGGGTTCCCAGACAGAAATGCTTTAATCTGGTGCAATTTAACACAAACTGCCCTTCCATGTTTATCTGCAGCCTGCACGTGTAGCCCCTGGTGCTGATTTGCCTCTCTTGATAGATCACAGCACAGCAGAGGAAGCACAAAGCCCCACACAACCCACCTTGCCTGGCAGACTGCACAGAATAAAAGCTCAAAGATGTGGCCAGATGCATCCAGCATCCTGAGTAAAGGCAGAGATGCAATATGGGACTTGCTTTCCAAGAGGAGAGTTACCAGGAGTATACAGAAGCACACAAGAGCCCCAGGGCAGCTGCCTGGGAGGGCAGGTACAGGTATTTTGACTGTCAGAGCCCAACCCAGCACTATTCAGAACTGCCAGACCTTGGAGCACCTTCCAGAGCCTAAAGGGGTTCCAAGAGAGCTGGAAAGGGACTTTGGGCAAGGGCTTGGAGACAGGGCAAGAGGGAATCCCTTCCCACTGCCAGAGGGCAGGGTTAGATGGGATATTGGGAAGAAATTCTTCCCTGTGAGGGTGGTGGTTTGTCCAGTTAATTCTTTATGTATCCTCTCAGTCACGTGGGGGCATGAGATTTGCCCAGTCCAACTCAGTAATATAATTTCCTTTGTTTCCTTTATCCAGGGCCTGCAAGTACATTTTATACATTAACCTGAAACTTTCAGCAGCACAATTAATTCAGCAGGAGAGGCTATTCATAGGGCAGCTCTTACTGAAAGATTTGCAATATGAGCTAATAAAATAAACAACAACATATGGGATTGCAGGGTGGATCAGCAGAATGTAATTGAGTGGACTGGAAACTGGCCAGGATAGTAAAATTAATTATTCTATTTTCTTTTGATGTCCAGGGGTGGTCTGGGCTTTGCATCCAACCAGCTCCAGGTATAAGGTAAAGGACAATCCCCGCTGATTTTGAGAGCCCAGATGACGAGGGGGAATGGCATCAAACCTGACAAAGGGCAGGATTAAATTGGACAATAGAGAAAAATTCTTCCCTGAGAGGGTGCTGAGGCCCTGGCACAGGGTGCCCAGAGAAGCTGTGGCTGCCCCATCCCTGGAAGTGTCCAAGGCCAGGTTGGATGGGGCTTGGAGCAGCCTGGGGTAGTGGAAGGTGTCCCTGCCCATGGCATGAGAATGGAATGAGATGAGCTTTAAAGTCCTTTCCAACCCAAACCATTCTGGGATTCTGTGGCTCAGCACAGCACAAGTCCCACTTTCCCTGCCCCAGAGTGATGCTGGACCATGCTGCAGCACATTTCCTCCAGCCCTTTCCCCTTTCCTCCATCACCCTGCTCTGCCAGCTCTGCCCAGAGCTCCATCCTGACCCAAAATGCTCCCCACCCTGACCCAAATCCTCCCCGTTTCTCCCAACCCTCCTCTGATCAGCCACAATAATTGCATCAGATTGTCCTGTGAGGAGGGAGGGGGCAGCAAACTACCCAGGCTGCATCTCAGGAGGCCAAAATGCCCAGAAACGGCTGTTTCTGTGGGAAATAAACAGCTGGGAAGAGCAGTGAGGTCATGATGAAAGTCAGAGCCAGGGAAAGCAAAGCTCTCCTTGTCTTCTTCTGCCTCTAGAGAGCATTGTTGCATTTTCTTCCCAGCAAGAGACAGGAACAGAGGCATCTCCAAGCAGAGGACTTGAAACAGCTGCAGTGGTACATGGCAATCTCACATTAACCCCCTGAATATCTCTGCTGTGAGCCGTGAGGATGAACAAAGCCTTGCAGAGGAGGGCACTGGAGTTTTGGATGCAGCTCTCCTTCCATCAGGTGCTCTTTGCTGGCTCACAGCACAGCTGCTGAGGAAGGGGCAACTGTCCTTTTTCAAAGATGTGAAACAGCTCCTCAGCACCCCAGGGCATGGGCAGAGAACCCTGGGAAGCCTCTGCAGTGGCTGGCAGAGGGAGGAGGAAGAGGAGGAGGAGGAGGAAGGAAATCCCTTTCATGCACATGCAATGCTCACCAAGGCTCTGTGTGCACACAGCCCTTGCACAGTGCCAAAAACAGCCCTGGGAGAGACTGATGGTGACTCCAGTGGTGTTGCTCACCCTCTGCTCATGCCCCAAAGTCTGGCTGCCCATGCCTTGCCCATGCCCTGCCCATGCCCTGCCTGCAGCACCAAGCCTCCTGCACCTTCTCCACAGGACACAACAGCCACCTCTCCCTTCCACTTGCTCTTCCCCATCCAGCAATTCCTCATCCCTCCACTGCTCCCTGCTAAGCTGAATTCATTACCCAAAATCAATTAAAATATATTTTTGAAGGAGCATCATTGCTGTTATGGAGAGAGAGGTTATTACAGGTCCAATTTGCTGCGGATGGAGCAATTACTTTCTCCCACACAGTGTGAGTCAGGCTGCAGCTCCCAAGGCTCGGACTGCGGAGGCACAGAGGTGTCTGCTGGGAGCTGAAGGGTGATCTGGTTAAGCTGATGAGCTGATAAGAGGGCAGCAGAAATTTGTGGGAACACTCTGTAATGAGCTGAATGCCCTGTTCTGGCAGAGCATTTCTTCCAGCGTTATCTCCTTCACACCGGGAGCGGGTCACAGCTTCCCCTGCAGGGCAGGGATGGAGCAGGACAGGCACAGGGTGGGACCAGAGGGACAAGGACAGGCATGTGAAGAGTAAAGCAAAACACCATTCTGTACTAGCTCAGCTTCTGCAAAGGCATTTAGAATAGTCCATCTGCAGATCCAGCATGTCTAAGGCAGGACAAGAGCTTCAGCTTCTCCAGGTCGCAGCCACCTGGGCCGGTCGGGGGGAAGAGGAGCTGAGCCAGGTTTTGCACTCACAGCTGGCTACCTGTGAGCTGAGGGCTGAGCACAAACTGCTTGACTCTGCACTTAGAGCAGAGCTCAGGAAACTTACAGCAGCTCTGCTGGATGGGGAATGTCTGTGCTAAGCTTCAAACCTGCTCCCCAAACTGTGCCCCCCAAACACTGCACCCCGGTCGCTTTCCCAATGTGTCTCACACATGGCAGCCCCCACTCTTGTTCAATTGTTGTCACTTCAGGGCAGAGGTTTGGGGTCATCTCTCCCTCACCCTCTCCCCCTGCCACGCTGCAGGAGAAAGGAGCTGGGATCCTTTGGGTGTAGTGTGCTGGCTCAAAGAGCATCTCCCTTGGACTTCACTGCTCCAGGCAGCTGGCTGAGCCCAACCTCACACCATTTCTATAGCACTGGGAGAAACTTTTTCCTCTGAAAGGGATAAGCATCCTCCAAAACCCCTGTGGGGCTCTCCAGTGGAAATTACTTGGAGCACATCTGACTGACTCCTCTTGTGCAGTTAAATTTCAGAGAGCATCTTCCCAGCTCCTGGAGAGGAGTGACCTGCAGTGAGCAGGTAATGAAAATCGACTCCCCAGAACCTTTGGATACTTGGAAAATACTCAGCTCAAATTGAGAGCTGCTTTCTCCACACACGGCCATCCAGCAGGACAGAGAGCTCACACAGAGCTCACAGGTGTCACACAGTGGCTCCTAAGTGCCTCTCCCTGCTCTTTCCCCTGCACTGTGCTGAGTGGATTTCTGTCCCAGCTGAGATCTCAATCTCTGTGCAAACCCTGATGTCGAGAGGGAAGCCACTGTCCTCCTGCCACCACGCAGGCACATCCCTCCAGAACAACTAAAGGTTTGGTTCAAGGGCTCTGGGCACTGTAGAAAGGGATCATTCTGAAGGTTTTACTACTGGCATTCCTTTCTTCTGGGGTTTTATTTGCTCCTCTCCAGAGCCCCAGTGTCTACTCCACCCCACTGCTGACACAGACAATCCCTGGTCCCAAAGATGTGGGTCCTGTCATCAGCCTCCCCGTCCACAAATGCAGAACTCACTCACGAGCACTCTGCTCATTGCATCACTTCACTCCTCCCCATCACAATCCTATTATAATGTGGTAAAGGAGTAAACACCTTTTTTTTTGCCCTTCCTCAACTGCACATTTTTTTTCCACTGAAAAAGCCCATTTTTGGCCTGCAAACTGACAGTGTCTTCAAAGGGATGCTGCTGGGTGCTGGGGCAGCAGGGGTTTGGGACAAGGCTCCTCATGCTCCAAATATCTTCAGTTTTTAATCCACAAAGTGGATTTACGACCTTGGCATCCTCCGAGGTGAGAAGAGGGTCCCCAAGGTGTGCTGCTATCAGGGGGTGTGGGTGCCAAGACTGGGGAGAGCAAACACCTCTGCCCAGGAGCTGGCCAGACCCAGAGGAGGAAAAGAAGCTGGCAGCTGGGCAGGAGATAGGGCATCAATACCTCTTAGAGGGGGCAGAGTGAATCTCAAGGTGGAGTGTGTGCTTTTCCCAGGCTACAGGAAGGTGTGCCATTGAGCACAGTGAGGCTGGAAGGGCACCAGGAGCTCACCTCTCCTTCTGCTGGGGGCTCCGGAGCTGGGAGCTGTCAGTCCATCCAGAAAATGAGCATCCACGAGCCTCTGATGGGTTGGCAGCACCCTGTGCCCAGGACACCTGTAAAATTTTCCTGGGGCTTTCCTACCCCACTCACTCTGGGCACTGCACACCCTGCTCATGCCCCTGCTCCAGGCAGATCCCAGCAGGCAGCAAAGGGCTCTGATGTGAACAAAACCATCCAACCTCTCCCCAGCAGAGCTGGAAACACAAGCAAGCCCCTCCAAAACCCTCCAGGAATGACATCAGGGCATTCCTATGCTTTTCTGTGCTGCATCAGGAGCAGGGATGTGGGGCATGAAGGGACAGGGGTCTTGCACAAGCCAGCCCAGCCAGATGGCTCACCCGTTCTTGAAGGCATTAACCATTCCTTGCTTCACCCTCAAAATGAAAGGCACTGCCTCAGTAGCACTGGAAAGGCTCTGGAAAACCTATAAAGTTGTCAGGCTCTGAGTCAGAGACGTCGCAGAGGGGAGGCAGGGGATGGACAATGCCAGCAGTGAGACAGAGATCAGGGAGCCAAGGTCTGGGATGGCAGAGGGCTGACAACAGCAGAGCAACCCCCAGGCCCAAATCCATGGGGATTGTCCCTGCAGGAAACCACCATTTCCCAAAATCCATGCTCACAGTGGGCAATCATGCAGAGGCACTTGGCCCAACAGAACAGCTCCCAAAAAATCACCCTTGCTGGGGGGAGCCCATCACCATCTCCTCAGCAGGCAGCCCACAGCAAACACAGTGAAGCCGTGTCTGTGCAGGAGTCAGAGCCCAGCCCAGGTGATGCAGGATTTGGGTTTTTTGGGGGTTTTTTGTATGCTTTATGAATAAAGGAAGCCAGAAAATCAGCCTAGACTACAAACCACCTGGCCACGCACTAGAGAAAAGTTCTTTTCAGCCAGAAACCGGGAGACATTTCCTGTGTTAAATTGCTCTCTGGTCAGTATTCAAAGCCCCGCGGCCCCTGCGGGTAGAACAGAAGTCGGAGAGCGAAGCCTTTGTCCTGTGGCTCTTTTGGAAGCTGGGCTCAGCGGGACAGCCTTCCCCAGCACTCACAAGGTTTTGGCAAGAGCTCGGTTTTCACACCCACTCAAGCAAAAGTGTATTTTCTAGCAAAGGAAAGTATGTCAGGGCATTGATTTCTTGGGCAACTGCACCACAGAATGGATGGAGCTAAACTCAGTGATGCATTAGGCTGTTGGCTGCAAACCAAACACCTAGTAAAAATGCCTTAAAACCAAATTTTTTTGTTGTTTTTTCTAGTGCATTTGGAGAACAGCCTTCCTGCTCTAAGGCCTTCCCTTCTGTTCTTGACTTCCCCATCCAAATAAAAGGGTGGTGTCACTTGGGCTCCCTCAGCATCTGCTCATGGGGGGATGCTTCCATTGAAAATTAGGCAAATAGGAGAGAAAAAAACCAAAACTACATGAACCGTTGGAAAAATGGCATTCACAACCATGGGAAGGAAGAAGTGATGATCCCCAGAGGTACAGCCTGGCTTGCCCAAAATCCAGAGGAGAGAGGGCATCAGCATCCCATCAGTGCAGAGCCTGAGGGAGCCTGAGCTGCAGGATGCACCTCTCCTCCTCCTCCTCCTCCTGGCCACGGGCCCTCACAGCCGGCATGGGGTCACACCATGGTGGCTCACGGGCCGATGATCACCAGCCCTTGTCCCCCCGTGCCCAGGAGCTCCGCACAGGAGCCTGGCAGCCGAAGCGCTGCAGAAGGCGGCAGACGGCTGCTGGCACCTTTGTCCAGAAGGATTTCCGAGCCGGCTCTCAGCAGCAGCTCCATGAATATCCAAAGAGGATAACGTCAGCCCTGGCTCTGGGAAGCGGCGGAGGATCAATAAGAAGAATCACATTTAATCACCGGCCTTAATAGCTTTGCATGTGACAGAGGCAGGGCACGGAAAGCATCCCGAGCAGCGGCGGGGAGCAGCAGAGAGCCGGCTCCCCCTCTCAGGGGGGACAGTCCTGCTAAAGACAGCAGCCCCCCCTTCCACAGGGACAGCGAGGGCTGAGCAACACCCCGGCCTTCATTTCACACAGATCTGAACTGGCCGTGCAGGGCTGTGTTGTGACTCCGGGGCAGGAAGATGCTTGGCTGCATTCTGAGCAGCAGCACCAGGCACAGCAAATGCCTGAAGTGTCCTCCAGATTTTTCCTGCTTGTGTTTCCTGTAGCTCATGATGTCCTGGGATTTCAGATGCCTTGATGATGATCCTGGTGAGTTTTTCCTTCTGGCCTCCAAGCCCTCTCAGCTTGGCCAGATGGAGACAGGAGCAAGGATTGGCAGTGCTTCTCCATCCATGCCACTTTGGTTTGGAAATGCTGAAAACCAGGAAGCAATTGGCTGGAGACATCTGGCCACCATGGGCTCCATCTGCAACCAGAGGCACCCAACGTGCACCCACACACCCCAGGAAGGTGTGGGCAGCTCCCCCTGAAGCCCCCACCCTCAGCTAGCCTGCTCTGTAAACCCAACCCAGCAGCAGCCAGCAGACTGACTGAGTTAAAGGAAGAATTAGATTGTTTATTAGAGAAAATAGGGAAAATTTCTTCACTGAAAAGGTTGTCCACGACTGGAATGGGCTGCCCAGAGCTCTGGTGAAGTCACCATCCCTGGAGGGATTTAAAAGATGTGCAGATGTGACACTTGGGGACATGGTTTAGTACTGCCCCTGTCAGTGCTGTGGTGATGGTTGTGCTGAAAAATCTTAGAGGGTTTTTCCAGCTTTAAAAATTCTGTGATTCTGTCACAGGTCCCGGAGGATTTTCCCAACTCCAAACTGCATCCCCAAACACCTCAGCCCCCCTCTGACCTCACAATTAGATGATGGCTGGATGGTTCACACTCCTTGCCCATCACTGCCCACCTCCAGCTTCTGACCCTCCCCAACTCCTCTCCCAAAATCCCAGCACAGCCCAACACCCCTGGCCTGCTCACACACACAGAGGAAAGCACTTTGCTGAAAGGATAAAAGGAAGGTTCTTTAGGCATCACTGGAGAACCTCCCAACAGGGAGCACTGGTATAGATGTTTTAAGACAGCTGTAATTTCTTTAGAGTATTTCTCCAAGCATACCTGGATAAATTATTCACAAAGAATAAGAGACTAAACCATCTGGAAAAAAAAAAAAAAAAAAAAAAAAAAGAAGGAGAACAGGCCATTGGGATCAGGCCAGCAGCTTTTTCCTGCAATGCTATTGCCATGTGCAATATTCCTGCTTCCTCTGTGAAAGAATATAGCAATTGGTTTAATGGAAAGGGGCCTTGTCACATGAAATAGCACATGAGCTGGTCGTGAAGCAGAGAATAATGAACAGGGAATAATGCTGTACCCCTGGATAAACAGGGCAGTAGGAAGGGGGGAACCCACCCACCATGGCAATAATAAAGAAATCATCATCATCACAGAACCAACCCAGCTAATTTTTACTCCATTTCCTTGTTACCACTAAGAACATTTAAATTCTGTTGCCATTTTTAGAGAGGAAAACATATTTCAGTACTGTTTGTTGGAAATATCATTAGGATAACAGTCACCCCCGCAATGTTTTATTGCAGGCAGTTACTTCCATGCTGCCATTCGCAGAGATTACTCCCCAAATTGCTTCTAAACATCCAAATTGCAAAGGGAAGGAGTTAGTCTAGCACTGGGATTGATTGCTGTAGTTTCTCTTGCAAGACTAATAAGAATATATCTATCTCTTCTGCAGTGTTTTGTTTAAAGTGGTTGTGGAGCATTTGGTGAAGGGGTGGAAGTGCTTCTCCATGGCAGCAGAGCTGCCTGCAAAGCTGTGACCCATCACCCTCTCCAGTGGAGCCAAGCACATCAAAGCAAATCAGAAGGACAACTCACTAATCTGCTCTTAAAATCCTATTTTCTGGGCATAACTGTGCTTGGAAGGTGGAAAAAAATCCTAAAAAGATAAAATTTCCAGAAGGCAGTTGAAGAGTGCATCTCACAGAGTGTTAGAAAACAAACACCTGGGAATAAGGCTTCTTTAATCAACATTTACTGCAGGTTTAATAACGTGTATTAAAAGCAGGCAGGCAAATGGTGTTTGGGAAACGACAGGAAAATAAAGTAGATAAATGTACTAATTGCAGCTTATCTGACAGCTCTGTGTTCTCCTCCACAGCTGAGACTCCAGATCGAGTATTTATACATCAGGCAGGATTGATTCTCTGGGATCAAGCAAGACTCAGGGTAGGGTGACAGCAGCTGATAGATGGGCATGGTGTCTCACCAAATCCTGGCAGATTGCTTTGTCCAGGTACTGCAAATTGAAAAAGGAGCTATTTTACAGCTGACAGCAGCTGTTTACAGCAGGGGAGACTCGATCTGCCTGGTTTTACAACACATTTGGGCAGGGCTGTTTTGCACTCTGAAGCAACAAGAGGTTTTTACGTGTATTTGTGTGTTTAGGTGGGCTCCATCCTTCTGGGGAGCTCCCACCCAAATAATCTGTACATAAAAAATGGACCACTAGAAATCTGTATTTTAGCCACATGTCATGAAGAAGAAAAGAGCTCAAAATGGAGAATTTCCATGGAGCTGATGGGTCCAGCCCCATGGAGGTCAGGAGGCTCAGCTCTCCCTTGTGAGGGCCAGTGGCAAAGTCCACCCAGCTCATCCCAGGAGTGACCACTGCCCCAGGGTCTGGGGACACACACCCCGAGGTTGTAAAGATCCAGTGTCACAGTTGCACTCATCCAGAGCTCCCCTTGCCAAGGATCCAGAGATCACATCCCTGCAGCTCTGTTTTTCCATGGCTCCATCAATTCCATCCTTGCTGAGCCAGGAGAGGTCTGACCAAAGCCTGTGTCCTTGCATGCAGCAGCCATCATGAATTTTGGCTTTCCTGCCCAGTTTCCCACTGAGCAGCACATCTGAAGGGGCTTGCTAAAATCTTCCCTTCCATTTAGTGCTTATGCAAAGAAACAGCCAAATCTGGGGTGGCCTCAACTGGTTTTGCAACTTGAAGGGAAGGCCTTGGGGGGGGCTTTTCCTGAGGCAAATCCCAGGCAGATAGCATCTCCCCCGACCACAGGAACCAGCTCCCCGTTGTTCTGTGCAACCACAGCATCTGCAGCCCCCTGTGCACAGTCATCAATCACGGCAGGCGTGGTGGCAGGGCCCTGGCAGGGACCAGGGTGTCAGAGCTCCCCAGCTCACGCATTTCCGCACAGGGCAGGGTTTAACGAGGGGAAAAGCATCCACTGGAATCACCAGCAGCAGCCAAAGAGCTGACCCAGCAACTCAAAGAGAAGCTTTTTTTTTTTT
>VYZP01053284.1:709-46364 GCA_013400635.1 Hypocryptadius cinnamomeus
TTTTGAACCCTTAAATATTATGCTCATATATGATGTTTATTTTGAAACTGTAGTTCTAGTAAGCATCTCGTGCATCCTGCTGCTTCTATGCAATTTGTCATAAGGAATTACCAATTGCTTTGCTACCATTTTCCCTACTGCAGATTTTTTGCAGGGTGAAAGTGTGAAAAAAAAAAGGGAGAACTAGAAAAATCAATAAATTGACAGTTTTCCACAGCAAGATGGCTCAGGATTTACTTGAGTGATGGAGTAGCTTTCATGACAAAGGCTGTGCTGCAAAAGCATGCTTCTGTTTCTGGGCCCGCTGGTTGCAGCACCAGGATTTCTGGACGATGCCTTGGTTCCTAGTGCTGTAACCTTCTAAAACTCCACACAACCCTTTTGTACCAACATGTGAAATGCTACTATTTGCCCCCTAGGCAGAAAGAAAACTGGTATGATCTGGAGAAATGTCTCAACACCTGCTCAGTAAGCAAGGTTGGTTTTGTTATCTTCACACAGATGAGTGAACTAACCAAAACTCCATCAAATTCAGGAACGGGTTTCATGTGCTGAGTGCATACACAGGTGTAGGTGCACCAAGTTAAGCAGATGATGAACACTAGAGAAATCCTAAGCGATTTTAGTAAGTAATTAACATACCTGCAAGCTCATTACTGAGCCAGACCTGCTTTATGGAGACCACTGCCATCTGGTATTGACACTAAACCACTATCTTATGATGTTCGCCCAAGTGAAAGTATTTTGAGGTGTTATATTATTTTAGCACAGTGATTAATCAATTTCTTTTTAGAGCATCCTCTGAGAGCTTAAAAATTCATGATTCACGTTATTAGTATTCTGTACAGCTTTCTGTATTCTTTGAGTGGTATGATTAAATTTATCTGTGGTTGCTAATGGCCACAATATGAAATATGAAAGTCACCATTCCACAAACACCCAATGGGTGTCCTTAAAACATGCTGTGAATCCCAAACAAAGAGGACTGCAAATGACAAATCCTTTCTCTTTATTCTCACAGGCTATATACTGTTTGTGCAAAAGGCAGACAGGATGGACTAGTGATGTAATACTGCAAATAGAACAAATAAAATACTACATTATATTTGACACATTTTAAGGCTGGAAATTAGTCCATAAACTCAGCTGGGTTCAGATACTACTGACTCACATTTTACAAGACAAAAACTCATCCAAGCTTTCATGCTATGATATAAAGAATACCCAAAAGCATGATGAACTTGGAAAAATTTTCCAGTTCATCACCAAATTGAAAAGATTCTATACTAGGCTTGAAGAATCTTGATGCTGCCTTATTTATTTAGACCACCTGTTCTAGTAGTTCAGGCTTGGTCATCAAAAACTGGTGAGAACTACCCTTTGCCATTCTGGGCATAAAGTATTAAAAATTTATCAAAGAAATCAAAGTGACTGTCTAATAAGATTGAATCCGTCATCCATAGAAATTGCCAGACACACAGACCTATAAATACATTCTGGGTTTACTGAATGTAGCAAAATATAATAGCACATAGTCTGATTAAAAGCCAATAGATAAATACCGAGCCATTCAAAATGACAATTCTTTCTAAAACCTGATGTCATGCACCAAATAATTGTGAGATACACTGTAACATAACAAAACCAGATACAAGTAGAGCAACATATCCTGGTATCTATCATTAAATAATACTATTATGAGGTTCTAGCAATATACACCATGGTTGATATCTCAGTAATTTTCTGTTGTGTGCACTGCAATGTATACTCTGCATTGCAATGAATAGTCTGGAAGAACAAAGTTCTTCATTACCCAAAAGTTAAATGATCTGTTGTTTGTCCTTTATTATTTCTGTGAGCTGCTGAGCTATTCAGAACTATGTAACTCTTTGTTCCAAAGGAGGCACTGGTGTGACTTTTCAGAATCACCACATTAAAAATAAACCATCATAAAAATAGCACTGTATTGACTCTGTGACCCCAAAAATGTACTCTAGACTGTCACTACCATTAAAGGCAATGAATCTGTTCTAATTAATGGGTGATCCATTTTTTGGGTACAGGAACTCCTCCATCAATGCATTTCCCTACCTTCCTGTGAAAAGGGTGCTTAAATATTATCATCAGATGACAATGCAGACCCACCACAGGGCAGGTGAAGGGGCACTTCATTAGGAGTCTGCTGACAGATGCAAACATTCTGACAAATTCTGTAAAGCAGAAGCATGCCGTTAATTTCAATATTTATTACTTTACATGAAAGATAAGTGACTCAATATTGGAAAGGGTACTACAAGACCAATATTTCTTCTTTCTCAAAGCTTTTTTGCTTTATGATGTACCTGCCTATTACAAGACTAACTTATTCCAAAGAACAAATTAAGCAGCAAGACATGACAAGCAGTGCATTTGTATGCAATTTGCTTACCACCTGAGGCATGCCAATGGCTCAAGGCCAAAGGCTGAGCAACCCCAGCCATTCAATAAATGCAATAATAATCAAACTGAATGCACAGCACTGGGGGACTTATTTCTAGTACAATATGGAATTTATACATAGAACCAAGTGTCCGTGCACTTAGTGACTGTTATTAAAGAAACTATACCATTGAGAAACTTTTTCTAACTGTTATTCTGAAAATACTATCCAATACAAATGAAATGTAGAGGTTTATATACCTTATTCTACAACTAGACAATGCTTGTGAAATGACACCTGGACTGGGGGTCCAGTATCAGTTTTGAAATATCCATGCAGACCATATATATCCATTTATCCATCTATAAATATCAAAGGACTCGACAGCACAGGGCAGAGCAGAAAATCAGCCACTCTACAGATGTAGCAGTCTCTGCTATCCTGATCATGTACCAATTAATTAAGGTCTAGCTGTAGAAGCAACAAAGAATTAATTAAAAATAATTTATTTTTTCTAACAGCACTACCTCATCTCATTCTGAAAAGACTGTGCACAGACATGGGCTGTGCTAGTTTATTTCACTGCTCCAGCTTTAATGAGTAAAACAATGACATTATTTAGGTTCCTGATCCATTTGCTAGTCACAGTTAAGTTCATCTCTTAAATAAACAGTGAGGCAAGCTGGCTTTAATTTGTACTTGCATACCAACAATTGATTTTCCCCATAAAATCGCTCTCTTTTCGCTCTGCCTTGTGACTACACAGTCTGATCCGATTTAACCCTGCTGCAGAGAGCTGCCTTCCATCTACATTCCCAAAACGGCCAAAGAATTAACACAACTGAGAATAAAAGATGTGAAGATCTACTAATGAGGTGGAAAGACTGAGCAATAAACTGTTTTACAAGAAAGCACAGCACTTGTTTCATTCTGGCATCTTCATTCTGCTCTAATGAACCTCAATCTGTAAGGAGGAATTATTTTTAAAGATAATAATAATAATAGTTATTTTAAAACCTGAAAACAAGCTACTGGATCCTCTTTTCCTGTCTTTTCTACCCTACTTCCCCCAAACAAGGGAAAAGAACCTATCCATAATTGAAAACTGAGTATGAACATAAATAAAACCAAAATGCTTTACAAATCAGCACACTGGTGTTTTTGTGTTCATTAGCAACACCCAAGCTCTTGTGTGTTAAAGACAGAAGCATACTGCTCTGGGACAGGCTGCCATCGCTCCCAATGCTGAACTACAAAATGTTAATAAAAATCCAAACAAGGCTATTGTTACTTTCTGATTTAAGAAATCACATTCTATTAAGATGTTTCTTACAGTTCAGTCCAGACAAAATGTAACTCACAATCTCATATTAGAAGATGTGTTATTTATGCTCCAACTTACACATCTTATGAAGCATTTTAAAGATTATGGATTTCTCACAAAACACAATTCTGCATAATATACACAATATTTAAAATTATTTTAAATACAAATTAAAAATTAAACAGACGTACTACATGAAGTCAAACATCCACTTTGGCCAGTATCTCTTCTTTAACTGTGACAAAAGTAGCTATCTAATGAAGAATGTATGAATGAAGCAGACACAGTGGTATTCTCCCAGCCCCAACAGCCTGCAGCTCTGGGACCTCCCCATGATCCCAATACTGAGATACACCAACAAATCTTTTAGATGAACACTAATGCAGAACAATGCTGTAAATTTGTGGAAGGCTTCATTGGCATGTTATGGCACAAAGTACCTGTGATTTTAGGGATCTCAGCTCTATTTGCTAAATACAACAGTGTCCTTAATTTGTCTATGTGTTGTTCCAAGCTTGAAAAAGATCCCATCAACTCCTTCTTTTGAACCCAGCCCAAATCCAAAGCCATACAAACATGCAAATATGTCCACAATCAATTTGCACATTGAAGCTATTCATGAGAACTGGGGATTTTCACAACAAATCTGAAATATTCATGTACATCTAGACAAATTAGAAATATTCATGTACATCCATATTATTATTATAAACAAATAACCAGAAAAATACTCTTCCATGTCTTCCTTTTTGAAAATCTGACTTTAGGAACATTGTGCCTCCGGTAAAATAGTGTTCTTTTCATGTGTGTACAATCACTTGGCACTGTGCCTAAGAACATACCCAAAGAATGGAGTTATCTCGAGGACAAGCCCATCACTCACACATTCTCCAAATATTCAGTCTTTAGATTTGTATGAATTTCCTTCAAGCCAGGAGGAGAGAATTGCTGTGTTATTACTGAACAATTCTTATGTTTTGGAGATGAAGTACCAATGACTTATGTTACAGCTGCTGCTGCTGCTGTGCTGTCTTCCACTTTATTGGAGCTGAATAATTAAACACCCTGTAGTCCTTGTGACAGTCCTAGACTCAGCATGGCTGTTAATCAATATCACATAAAAGGGAATTAGGCTTAGGCAACTGTTGCACAAGGCAGGATGGATAACACAGGATGGAGAGAGATCTCTTTCACACAGAAGACTAATTTTCTGTATTTTCAAGACTTGAAAATAGACAATACACATACAGATATGGGGGAATCCAAATTAATCTCAGAGATTTGTTACAGCAAAATGGCAATCAACAGTCACTTCTTCCATTCTTTCCTAAATTCCCTCCTCCACATGTTTTTGGGATTGAAAAAAAACCTCTCAGCACCAGCATATTTAAAGTACTCAGTTTATAGGGAGAATTTAACTGCATGGAACCAGTTCTGAGAATTCTACCATATGCTTGCAGATGGAAAAAATAAACAGACATTTAATAAACACTATCTCAATTCTGCTCAGTGCAAAATATTTAGGAAGACTTATGTTTCCAACAGTTTGAGGAATAATTTTTCTAGAATCTATAAAAGCTGTCCACAAGTTATGTATTTTTTCATTATATTCTTGCTCTGCAATGAACCAATAGGTTATTAAGATCAACCTTAGGGCTGAGAGTAACCAACAAAAGATTCACATGAAAGGGTGCAAATTTTCCCCATGATGCCCTGCTTAGTGCTCAACTCTTCCCAGAGAAAAGGTGACACAGCTCCCAGGTCTCTTCAACAACTCTTCCTTTCTGATGAAATATGCCAGTACTGAATTTAGAAATACCTGAAGCTTCCTAGAAGGCCAGGAAATTAACTCAAAAGTCAAACAGGCAAATTTCAGGTAGTAATTAATTAATTAATTAATCAAAATGATGATGACACCATCAAGCCATTGACATAGAGATGGAAGACTTCACGTACTCTTTAAACTCCTCTGCTATAGGTGGCCTCAGATATTTTGTGTTTAAAGACCTGGAATTTATAAAACACACTAATTCAACTTTAACCCATGCACATTGTAAAAAACTCTGAGTAATGAGGAATAGTCAGCAATTCAAATGGAAAAAGCTTACAAAGTAACTGATTATTCTTGATACTATACTTTCTGAAGCGTTTCACTGAAATTCAACTTTGCAAAAAGCAAGAACAGTATTTTCCCTCCAACCCTATTGGTAACATGAAAAGAACATGCATGTTTTAGATCTAATTTATTAGTCATTTCAATTTTTTTCTGTCTCACCAAGATTTGCTTCAAGCTTTAGAAAGCGTGCTTCAGTTGGCACCTCCCTCAAAATGACCCAGAAAACGTATTCCACACGGTCCACACGCATGAATCCCAGAAAGAACAGCAAAACAGCTTCCAACCAACCTGGGCTGTTCCAGCTTCTCCAGTGCCTTCCCTGGGAGTGCTCAGCCCCGAGGAAGGCTGGCCAGCCTCTGGCTCGCAGGGGAAGCGATGCCTGGGAGGCAGCAGCAGGGACAGGGCAGCCCAGGCAGGAGGGATGGCCACGGCTCCAGCTCAATGCCCAGTGCCACCCACCCCTTCTGAAGGGTGCAAACGGTGCCTTGCTGCTCTTATCTTGCCCTCCCAGAGCTCACCCACTTCGATTCAGCCAACACCCTACATATGTTTTGTGGATCTTGGCCAAAATATCCTGGAGCTGCACAGCCATTTACAACACTGATATTTTCATCATTCTTTTCAGTGTTTCTTAGTACACACTGATTACCCCATAATGAAATACAATCTTTACATCAAGTCACTACTGCAACTTGCTTACCATGAAGCTGTGTCACATACATACCTAAGGAAGAATGTGTGCTAATAACCTGTATTTACTATTCTTACACACCATTTAGCTGGAAAATAATGAATGACCCCTTCTTACATACAGGGCCGTAATTTTTTTAATGGAAATTAAACTTCAATTAAAATGGGGGAAAAAAGGAAAAAAATCCATGTTTTAAACACAATAGGATCTTTTCAAACAGTGTTTTACCAGTTAATAAAGTTTGATGTAAAACATTCATGACCCTGTAAACTGTTCTACATTTTGAACCAATTCAATACATACAAAAGAAATTATCTATAATTAGAGAAACTGAGTATTTCTGGTCCCTATGCCCTCCAAGATTTCAAAATCAACAGATCTCAGCCCTTCTTTCTTGGTTTTCTAATGAAATTACTAACTGGGAGAAAAGTAGGGGCTTTCCTGACTAGTAATCTCCCAAGCAGTTTCTCATCTTTGAGCTTTTCATTAAATTAATAAGCAGAAATGAAGAAAACCTGCTGAAAATGTTACATTTGCCAGATGGGGGTTTACTACCTTGGCTAGATCCAGGTACACAGTTAAGTCTTCTCACAATTGAGCTGATGACTTTCTCTAAAATTCCAACAGCAAATACTGAGTACTACTTTTACTAGATCAATGCAAATAATAATGCATTAGTTAGTAGGTCCCAATTTATAGGTCATGATTTTGTATTTTTTTTAATTTAACATGAAATGTCTGTTTGGTTTCTATCAAACATTCAAATATTTTCTTTTTAACCTGCTCATACTGAGTTGTGGTTCAGCAGAATCTCCTCCTGATGCAGCAATTGCGTGGAGTGGAAGCCCTGTGTTAAGCAGTACTGCTAGACTTGCAGAATGTTGGTTAAAAAGCATGTCTTAAAAAATGGAGTGGTAAGCACAACTATAAAGAAAGTATCCAGAGAAATCCAAGCACAAGACAAAGATGCAGAAATAAATGTATAGCTCAGTTCCTGAAATAGTTTGCATCACCAAACTAACCTTTCCCTCTGTAGGGCCACAGCCAAGTGTCTTTCTATTTGTAATTTAAACTGAAGCCAAAATCAAATATATTACCAAAGTAATATTTAAAGTGCACAAGTATACATGTAATTGATTTTCTATGAAGACTTTAAGAGATGTCTAAATCCAAAGTAATTTTTGGAAAATATGTTTAATAGAAATACCAATGCTTGCTTAAATTTGGATCTCCCCCAAATGCCTTTATTTAATCCAACTGACCATAATGTCTAACAATTTAGATGAGTGTACACAGAGCTTCCATCAAAACAGACTGCCACACAGACCAGTCTCTTAAAGAGAAACCTTCATCACTCCAAACAAGTTTTCCTCTGACACCTTCCTCTTTTCGATATTACAGAGGTTCTCTCTGGGATGGGAAACTGCATGAGATGAACCTTCCTTTAATTGGGGTGGATTGTTAACCCACAAATCAACAAATACGTAACACCAGTGTGACCACTACAGTTGTCTTTGTCTTGAAGATCTATTTGTTTGCCTCCAGATTCCACTAGAACTCAGCTGCCTTAATCCCCCATATGCTACTCACCCTCTCATTTCACCGTGTGCCAATTCTTCACACTAAAAGGCAGTCTGTACATGTATGGAAGTTTTTTCTAATTATGTCTCCAACTTACCAGCTGTCAAAATCTACTTGACATTTACAATAGTGTCTGCAGAGTAACCTGTCTTTATTCCATTTTTTTTCTCACTATGAACTGCCCTTGCTCTTAGTTTATAAATTCACTTTCTTTGTATACTCATCATATAAAGGTTATCCTTTTTTGTTTACAGTTATATTATGGCTGAATATGAAATTAGAAATAGAGAAACAGTACATTATTTATGATGAGGATGAATTGCATAATATGTACTAAGCATCTTCATTTTGATAGGCAGAAGGCGTATTCTTGCCTTGCCGTTCAGGCATTCAGTCACCACTTTGAACTTTAGGAAAAAAAGCTAAACTAAGTTTTTGGTGAAGATCTGCTATACACCTCTGCTATACAGTAAAAGCTATATCAAGAAACCAACAGCCAGCTTAAATCCCAAAGGTTTTCATGTTTTGCATTTAAGCTTGGATGATGACTTCGCTCTTTTCCTTTACTGCAACTCTCAACAATGAACAGTCTCAAGAGATGAAAATCACTTCTTAATCTGAAAATCATATGGAAAAAATCAACTGCCCTTAAAAAAGTTATAAATGTCTGGACAAACTTTTCCCAGATTTTCCTTCTTCAGTTACTTAATGAACATATGGTTATTTATAATGTGAGTTACACTTGTAGTATTTCAAAAATTAGTTATACACATGCCTGGAGCTACTCAGCTCCTCCCTACTGACCTCACTCAATATCCTTCGAGCATTGTTTGCTTTGGCACGTCTTTAACAGTGAACCCATGCTCTTATTTATGTGTCTTCTCTCTGCTTTTAAAGTTTTACCTTAGTTTTCTTCTCTAAGCAAGTACCTTATAGCAAGTTATTTTAACTTCAGAAAGAGGATAACATCAGATATCAATAATGACAAAAAAACAAAAACAACTTGGCCAGAAGGCATAGCTGATTAAAAATACATATAAAATGAATGCAAGCTCAGCTATATTTTAAACTAAGTATTTGAGGGACAGTAAGGAGTAATTATTTAGGTTAGTGAAATGTAGCAGAAGCTAATAATTGGGTTGATGTCTTTTTGACAGGTACAATATAGACATGTGCCAAGGGCAGCTCCTCTCCACCCCAGGAGGCAGGCACTTCTGGGGCATGATACACCTGACGGGTGAGACTTCTCCACAAGGAGAGAGGTCATGTGCTGGGAGCACCTAAACTTGCATCAGGGATGGCTGCAAAGCAGACAGACACCTCTGTTACCTGACATCTACATAACATCTATGTAAAAAGCTAGGTGAGATGATCCCACCCAAAAGAATGGATGTTCTAGACTAGAAATACACACTTCTATGTTCTTTTCTCATGTATGTATGTGTGTGTGTGTTTTGGTGGAGTTTTTTTCAAAGAAAAGGAGTTAGGCAGCATCACTCTGAAAATCCAAATTCATCTTCCATGTTTACACAGTTTATTTACCTGTGGGGTTTAATCTAACTTTTCATATAAATACACTGATTTATTCAAAATTTCTTCCTGTTCAATAGATTTAATTCCATCCAGTGTATCACTTAATAAATGGCAAAATGACAGGTTTTTCTTTTACAATCCACAGAAACTGCAGATGTAAAATGTCTATCAGAAGACAGAAGGGCTTTTTACTCAACACCTAGCACATCCTCAAGTACTCTAGTATACTGATTTTTCTACTTGTGAATTCAATTCTTCAGTAAAGAAACCACTGACTGAAACATGAATGGTGCATATAACCATGGCTTCAATTGAAAAAGAAACTGCTCATTTTTTACACTTCTTCTTACAGTATATGGAATTACTTTTTGTATTGGATGTTTCTATTCACTGTTAATTGCATTTTACACCTCATTTGAGGAATCCATGGAGCTCTGTCCTTGACCCTCTTATTCTCCATGCAAATGATTGTGATTATCACTTATGAAAACATACTCTGTGCTCCAGACTTACCTCTTCTATACTGAAGACTAGAATCCTTATCCATTTCTAATGTGATTATTCTCCAGAACTATTCTGAACACTCTTTCTCCCTTTGCTCTGCAGCCTTTCTTGCTACACTACCTCTGTTCTTAAGTACTGTCAACCTCAGAGCCATCTTATTTGTCACACCGACTTGTAACCCTTGATAACACTACTTAACCTATACATTTGGAAAAATCTCCAGATTTATGTAAGCAACTTTATTTTTCTATTGAATCATAGAATAGCTCGGATTGAAGGGGACTTTCAAGATCATCTTTTTCCAAACCCCCTGCCATGGACAGGGACACTTCCCACTAGACCAGGTTGCTCAAGGCCTTATCCAATCTGGCCTTCCACACTTTCAGGCATGGGGCATCCACAGCTTCTATGGACAACCTGTTCCACTGTCTATTTTTTCTTTTTTTTAATGTCCTTTATAGCCCTTTTCAACCTTCTTTATCTGACTTCCATGCCAGTGCCCTTGTTCACTTACTACATTACCAAATGGTAATCTGCACATTCTTTTCATGCTTTCTTTTCTATTGGGAAAGTGTTTCCTATAAACATCCATCAAGCTACTTCACATTCTTCAGATCATTAGAAAAGATGAACGTTTTCTATTAAAAACATTGCTTTGGTAAGAAAACCAAAATATGATATTCTAATGAGAAAAAAATCACTTCTTAAATTCAAACAGAACTTACAGATGTTTTATTCCTTCAGGTATGCCTTCAAAAGTACATGGGAAGAATGGCTGTAGTTAAGGGACTCCAGTCACTTGTCACTGAATCTATGCAGTCTACCAGCGTTATTCCAGATTCACATCTTGCAAATTCATTCAGGATTTGAAAGTCAAACAGACTCACCCTGTTATGTCTAACCAAAGTAATGATGATTTTCCACATAAAATTTTTTGTCACCACACCTGTTTTAATTCCATCAACATTGCAGAGGCAGCCAAGATATGGTTTGGCTCTATACTTGGAATTTAATTAATGACCTAGTTGGTGTCTGATTCAGAAAACAATTTCATTTACAATTCCATAAGCACTTCTCCATGAATAAAAAAGCAGCAGACAGGAACTCTGAATTAAAATATAAAGGAAGTGGGAACATGATCCACAGAATAAGATTTGAACAAATTAATCTAGAGTACAGGTTTTCAGTTTTGTAAAATAAAATTTTCAGTCTTTTACGTTTTTGTACTGCATGCTCACCTGAAAACAACATGATTCCTTGCTTGATCATGTTCTTACTGTGCCTGATTTTACTGTGTGTTGTTAAAAAGGCAAAACCTGTAATTACATCAAAGTTTTATGTTTTATGGCACTATGAATCTCTTTGAAAGCCCATTCTCTCCAACACCTTCATAACCCCCTGAGCTGCTGAAATCAGATTACACTACTCTTGGTTATTTCATATCTAAACAAACTCACTACCAGCAAGGAAGGAATTCCAAGGCGTGGTTCATGAAAAAACATCTTCTGACAGATGTTTTATGTTTTCACGTGTTTTCCTAGGAAAAGCTACACAGTCTTGAAAGCCCATGCAGGCAGCTATGAGCCTTGGGTGGAATTTCTACAAACCCATGTGTGACTTTGTAAGAAAGCTTTTGGTCATGGCCATTGGAAAAGACAATAGACTGTCTTTTTGTTCTCTGCTATTCCTCAAAATTAAGATCAGCTAATCAATCCTCCTCCAAAAAACAAAACTCCAAACAAACAAACAAAATAAGGACAGGGAACCAGGTCACTGTCAGTTTTATTTAGGTAAGCTTCTGCAATGCTTTTATTAGGTCACAAGGCAAACATCAAAGCAAGCTTTTAACTATGCTTCCATAAGCTCTTTTGCCTTACTCTCAACTTCACCGCTTATTTAAAAGAAACTGGAGAAAAAGCAAAGAGCAAGACTAGAATGGCACCTCAAATGATACACTTAAACATGAAATACCCCCAAAATCACAATGGATTAAGCAGCCTTTCCTAATGGAGTTACTTCGTTTCCTCTTTCCTCACAGGAGTTCAGAGTTTTTTCCCTGCTATCTGTCCCCTTCTCCAAATTCAGGCAGAAAGGATTAAACACTGCAAAGACGCATTGTTTCTTCCACTCTTTCCTCATCATACATACTGGTTTATTGGTAAGGTAAGTGTATAACTCAACTGGCTTTTGTCTTCCTAAAATACACTGGTCAAGATGGAGAAATAAATCCATAGAGAAGACTGACAATAAACTGAATAATTAAGTGTTCTGGACATTATTAAATACAAAAGCATAAGACAAGATCATCATATTGTCAAACCAGACACTTGGTTTGCTGCAGGTTATGAGAAGGCTTGTGCATGGGCAGGAACTGCTGGGGGGAGATTTTGTTTTACTGGGGGTCAGTCATGGAGATTACACAATGAGGAGAAGTACTGGGACACACACACACACAAACACAGTCCCCCTCCTCCTGGGATGCTTGTTCTGGGTTTTAAACAGATCACTCAGAACTTACACACATGAAGACACATTCTGCTTTAATTGAATTTAACCCCTTCTTAATTTAGACAAGATGATTTCTAACATGTCAACTTTTCTCTTCGAACCAGGCTGTTTCCTATTTTCAGTTAAAACAAATACTTTATTCAGTAGCTTTACTTAAAATAATTCCTCTTTCCTCTCCTAAGAAAGTGTGTACCATATTTTCAGTTCATGTGTAAGACTTTGGGTAACTGAATTGTAAGACCTTTTAGCACAAGAAAATCGAAGTTTTTTATGCACTGCAGTGTATTTCACGATATGATAGATATATGACCAACATTTACAAACTGTAAGAAAAATTACCAATTTATATCCTCTATGGCCAAACAGTGGTTTCTTAATGGTACTAAGATAAAAAGATAATAAATCAAAGGTGTATCAAAACCATTGAACAGCAATTGCTGTGGCCATATTGAAACAAGGAGCATCCACAGTTGATAAAATTCCCTATTTTCCAGCTCTGTCTCCAGCCCCAGTAAAACCTGCACACACATGTCAGACTCTTTTATTCTGGAAGGATAATAGTAGAAATTAAATTGTATCTCTTATCTATATGCTGTGAATTCACTAGAAAAAAGCTATCAGGCTCCCTCTGAAAAACTGGGGGAAACATTCCAGAACCCAAACTTTTTCTAAATACAACTTTTCTCAGGTTGAAATGGGGTTGGTACTTTGTCCTGTTAATTCCTCACTGGTCACTAACACTTGCTTCAACTGAGAGACGAGCAATGTCTGAAATGGTGTCATTTAATTCTGGTACTAACACACTACAGCAGCACTGGTTAACACCTCACAGCAGTTTGAGGCCATATTGTTTTGTTTATTTTGATAAAGACAAGCACATGTACACAAGAGTTTCCTCAGCCCAGCACCACCTCAAAACAACAACAACGACAAAAAAAACCACAAGAAGAACCAAAGACTATAAAAAGACAAACACTGTAACAAAGTACCAATCAGTCTTACCCTTCAACAAAGGAAAACCTTAATCAAATAATAAATAAGTAACCTAATATCTTCTTCTGCCTTAAATCCTTCCCCATTCCTTGCCAACCCCCGCTTCCCTTGAAAACCAGATGGCCTCGGCAATATGCCCTGAAGGTCAACAGATGCACCACGTCTTTGGATGAAGAAAAGGTATATAATGCCTTTAATAATATTTCCAGATGATAAAACTAGAAAACACAAGATGAAAAAAAGCATGAAAAAATCCACAGCATGGAAACAAAGCAAGCACAGTTACTGTGTTAAAATATTCAAGATACCAATGAAAATAAAAGGGAAGTAGTGAACTCTTATTAATGCTATGAATAATAAATAACAAGTGATAAGAAGATTGATGTAAAAAAAAAAAAGTAGTGTAAGAAATACATAAAGAAAGGATACTAGATAACTCTGGGGAGTGGTAATGGATACAGTTGCTTATTTGTCATGGCTGTCAAACGTTATGAATTTCAAGCTTTCCGTGCTTTTATAAAATGTGCCCCTGTCTTTTGGCTTCATAGGAAACTGTGTCAGTGGGTGAGTTGATGCACATGTTCATAGGTGAATAAACAGGTGAACAATTTAGCCTGGAGTGGGTTGGCTGAGGCTGCACTCAATTCCAGCAAAGTATGCCTGGAGAGTCTCAAATGAATTACAGATTAAGCTATTCCAGATTTCCACTGGCAAATCTGAGGTCCAAACCAAGGTCTGTGAGTCTTAAAATGTGAAAACTGATTCTAGTGACATTATTATGTCTGTTGCTTTTTGTGTTCTGCTACTTCCAGATCAAATTTGTCCAATCTAACAATAAAACCAATTTTTTGAACTGCCAACTTTATCAGAAAGCCAGGCCAATACCTTTCTTCAGAACATCCATGACAATGTATTTCATCCTGCTCCCTATCACAACTGGGAAATCATAAGGGTTTTATCTTTAGTGCATGGGTACGATTGTTATCACCACTGACAGAAATATGGCTCCCTATGTTGGATCTCAAGACAGAATTGTATTTTAAGGCTAGGTTCTGTAACTTACTACCTGTAAAGAGAGAGAGGTGTATTTAAGCAGATATTCTAAGCTCATAGCACATAAAAAGTAACACAAATGAACTCAGCACTCTTTCCTCAACATGAAATAACTTTTTAGCCCCGAGTAACGTGCTCATGTGTTCCTGTAGAAGATAAGGGGCTGATGTTTATTGTATGTCTCAGGCACTGATACTGTGGAGCCAGCCAAGGCTTGGTGTGATAACAACCAAGGATTGTTGGCCATAACACAGCAAGAAGGAACAGGATGTGGCTGGAGAAGGGGGCCATACAGAGACAGGGCAGCGCTTTCCTGGGAGAAACGTCCTTGTTCTGGCTTAAGGACATAAACACAACATAGAACAGTGCAAGCACAGGGATGAGGTTGAGAAGAAGGCATGGACAGTAGTGGGGGATCAAGACTGCCAAAGATGCCTGAAGCCCTCTGACACATTTCCAGAACGGTCTAGAAGAACAAATTGCACATAATAGCTAATTTGCGTAGAAAATGAGAAATTCATCTCCAGGGTGGAGAATCCTATCATTAAAAAAACACCCAACAAAGCCTAGGGACATATGCAGCCCAGGATCCTGGCCACACCATCAGCTGGATCGATGCTGGAACCAGGACTGGTGATTTCTCTATTCCTTCTTCCCCGCTCTTTAATTAATCTCTGTCACTCTCTCTTCCCTTGTGTCCTAACCCTTTATCCACACCCACTGCCATGCATTTATATCTGGAGATAAGGGAATAATGACATCAATTTCCATGCCAGGTGTGTAATTTACTAACACAACTTTGTCAGCTTTTGTGGAGTTCCTGACTTCTGTCATTCCTTTCAACCACCAAGCATCTACTTGGTGCTCCCTTCTTAGATGTTCCGTCCTAAGGGTGGGACACCACAGTCCTTAGTTTAAAACTCTATGAACTGGCTTTTTTTCTGGGTCAGTTTTATTTCCTCATGGATTCAGAGCTAACAAAAGTATCAACCAACAAAACTCCCAAGTGCATGCATTAATGCAGCACCCTGAGTGGCTCCATTTTAAGGAAAGTGACCTATTTTTACTTAGATTTACACTGCCTTTTGAAATGAAGCTTTTTGAACTTGTACACAAACAATATCATAAAGCCTAGTCCTACCTGAAAGTACAACCATACAAATCAAAAAGTCGTCAGCTATCTGCTGCTAAACAGCACGAGGCACTGGAGTGTGCCACTGGGGCCAAAAGGTTTTAAGAACCTTTAGCCTTGAAGAGGTATCAGCTGTGCAAAGTAGTTGCCACCAAACCAAATGGTGGAGATAGATGGTACTTCACTGGTAAAACAGCCAGGCAAGGACAACTAACACACCCACTTCAGCTTAGAGTCAGGTGGCCAGAGTTTCAGTAGGTCTGGCCTTCAGATCTGAGGACCTGTGTCCATCAGAAAGCTGCTCCTGGCCCAGCAGAGACGCCGTGCACACAAGTAGGAAGCACTGCCTCACCACCACTGTCTTCCCAAATACCACAAGATACAGAAGTAGAAGCAGCCACAGTTTGGCAGACATGGCCTCTTGCTGACATTATTTCTGGCCCTGATTTTTTTGAAGAGGGTTTACAAGTCCTGAAGAGAGTTTTATTTTCCTCTTCCCCCATCTATGGACATCTGAACACACACAATATACTATCACTTCAAAGCCCAGCTAACACAGAGGCCAGAGGAGAGAAGTATCAGACTCCATACATCCTAGAGCAATATTACAAATGTATACTCTATTTCAAGAAAAAATAGAACAAAGTGCTGAAAAATGAAAGCCATTAATCGGAATAATTTTATACATTTTAATAACTCCACCATAAAGACTGAAATCTTTAGAGAGACTTCATTAAATTTTTTTTGTGTGAATAAGGAATAACCATCATTGTGTCAGTGGAGCAACATTATAAGCTAGGAAAAGCCTATTACTGATGAAATTGAAAAATAAAGCAGCGTGCATGTCAGCCCAGCAAAGCAAGCTGCTGATTTCTAGGTATGATTGCATGGAAAGGGAGAAGTTACATGAGAATAAAAGACTGTGAAAGCTGCTCCATTTTTGGAACACGGAAAATGCAAAACTGTAAACATTTTGCAGTGGGTAAGGTTTAGTGCCTAACATCAGTAGCCCAGCAATCACACTATGTAACAATAATGTCAGCAGAAATCCCCCCAAAGCAGCTCTACATTATCAGTCCACTGAAATATTTATTTAGCAAGATGGAACATCAATAACATTATCTCATAAGTTTTCTATTTCAAAAATATTTGGAATTTCATTATATGGCCTAACACTCAAACCACTTTGTTGCAACATTTTTTAAAAAGATAAACAAAACCTCCTAGCCTCATGTGAATTATTTATTCTTCTCTTCAGAATTACAAGGCAGTGAATAACAGTATAAAGAAGCTCAGACACATTGAATCCAGCCAGCAGTTTTCAAAATACAGCAGGAGACAGAAAACCTTGATCAATAATAAAATATCATTATTTGTACTAAATTGCTGCTTAGAAATGCTAATTGTGACTCTTACATGGAAGATTATGTTAAAATCTAGAAAAATCTAAATGAAAAGAGAGAAAAAATAGTTCTTGTCCCCAGAAGTTATAATTTAAGAATAAAATCAGAGATACAGGATGGATTCTGTTAGATGAAATGCATAACAAAACAATGAATGCGCTTCCAGGCACACTGCAGAAGACATACCCATAGTAGCTTGAGTACTGCAGGACATGCTACACTCCACAGTTTTTCCTTTAGTAAAGTATGACTGGCCCAGGTAAAGAACTGTCCTAAAGAAGCTGTTTTGTTTACCATGCTAACTTGGGCTTCTGCCCCCGCCCCAGCCCCGTGCAGCGCTGTTACAGCCAATAAACAAACAGTGCTCAGCATCTTCAATGCAATAATTTGTTCTTTTTTTGAAAGCAGATACCTCCTAGAGTCACCTGATCAGCCTGTTGCACTCTGCCCACATTATGTTATCACAGACCATGTGGGATTGTCCAAAATAAGGGACATAACGAAAGCAACCAGTCAGGTAACAAGCCTGCTGCAGAAAGCACTCCAGTGGAGCCTTGCCCAGAGAACAGCAGTATGAAACAGGTATTCTTTCCAAAGGGCTTTTCAAAACAAAACCTTTCCAGTTCCCTTTTCAGACTCTTCTGCTCCAGTTGTTAAAAAAGAAATGACAGTGGCAGAAGAATAAATGTGAATCAAACAGTAGTATCTCCTACAAATAGCATTCCCTCTATTCCTTTGACACACTCACATTTTGAATGTGCAGTTCTTTGAAAAAGCCTTTTTTTCACCAGTACAAAAAAAAGGCTATCTGGACAGCTCTAGAAAATACAAAGAGAAGACAGCAAGAGTTTGATTCACAAGAACACATCCTTTGTTTGATATTGGTACAGCTGCAGTGTGAAGTGTTTTCCCTGGGCTTGCAGTGACACCGAAGCAGCACAGCCGACCTCTGGAAGAGGGAAACAGCTACATGGGCACTCTCGTGTTTCCAACCCATGTGCAGTGTAGCAGCCACAGAAAGAGAGCTGTTCCAGCATAGGTGACAGTGCTTTGTTTCACTCAGAAAAAGGGAGCCCCAACCCTGGCAGTGTTCAAGGCCAGGCTGGACAAGGCCTTGAGCAAGCTGGTCTGGTGAGAAGTGTCCCTGCCCATAGCAGTGGGAGTTGGGACTAGCTCACCTTTAAGGTCTACTCCAACTCTTTAATATTCTGTGTTTCTATTAGAAAATAAACAGAGTAACAGAACCTTTTGTCTTTAGCACTAACATGGACTGCGTAAATTGAGATTATGCTCAAAAGCAACACCGCAGAAAAAGCTCATTGCTTATTGTTTTAAAGGGATGGCAGAGAAGAAGAAAAAAAGCCTACTTAAGGGAATACAAGAAACCTATGTACATCAGTGCCACAAAACTGGTAGCTAATAGCTACCTGAAAACAACACTTACTTTAGATACACTGCTTGGAAGCTGGTAGGAAAGTCTACAGCTAAAGGCAATGCGCCTGGCTCTGACTGGAATTTTGCTTTGGTTGTTTTGTAGGGTTGTTTCCCTACTCTTTTTTCCTCTCCCTTATTACCATAAACAGATGCAGATGATTAAGAGCCTAGCTGTGAAGAGCTCTGGTAGTTTCAGCCCAGAGAGTCCCCAGGCAGGGCCAGGCAGAAGGGGTTACATGATCTCAAGCCACTGCTTCCACAGGGCTCACAGGCTGGATTGCATTTTCTAGAGCAGCTGATGAAGGATTAAGCCCAGCAGATGAGTACAAAGGGTAATTGTCACATCTTAAACCAGCACAGCTAAATCTACCAGCCTTTATGAGACAGTAGTTTATGTTAAAGGTCCAAACACCAAAGAAGCTAATCATTCCTTTTAAAAGACTTTCCATTATATTCTAAGTGGCTTTCTTACTCTCTTAATAGTTTATAATTCCTTATGCCACTTCAGCCTTTTCCAACAGGATACTGAGGGAATTAATTCATTAAAACATCAAGATCATTTGAAAAATTGAAGGAAACAAACTGCTGTAGAAAGGTAGAACAATTTGCTAAAAATTGTTATTATTATCCCACTTAATAATGGAATAATGCACTTGAACAGCAGAGAATTTTCTAGTGGGTTATTCAGGAGGAATTGTTTTGTACAGATCATTTCTGCATTAGTATTAGAACCTTTCTTAGTATTAGTAAATACTAACCTTTTAGTTATTAGTAATACTAATACTTTAGTATTAATACTAATACTTTAGTATTAGTATTAGAACCTTTCTAGAGTTACTTCAATGTAAGGGCTGTATGCATTTCTATTTCACGGCACATAATGTCTGCTCATAATGCAATGTTGTGTCATTCAAACCATGAGAAAATGACGAAAGTAATTTTTAGAAGCACTAAATACTTAAGGAAACAACACTTCATTAATATAATCACTGAAAAGCAAGTGATTAGATTACCTCAGAAGACAAATTTCAAACCCAAAGTCGCACCTTGTACATACATGCATTTATATGCATATATAGAGAGATATGTGTGCATGCACCCCTGTCTAGGGAAGGGTTCCCTAGGAGCACTGGTGAGGGTCTGGGAAGGCTCCTTCCCTCCCCCTCCTCCCACCGTGCTGCAAGGACTAATGCGAGGCAGCTACCTGGAGAGAAAAGGAGCCTTCATAGCATATTTATAAATGTTAAATGGCAGGGGAAACTGCTGAGAGATTCCTCAAGCTCGGATCCTCATTTTCTCCTGCGTGGCCATCCCTGGGACACGGCTGGAAAACAAGGCAGCCATTTTCTCATAAGCTGTTACACTCAGCAAACCAGATTGAAGTGCTCGATAAGCTGCTGCTCTCTTCCTGCAGCGATCGAGGGCAAAAACAACCCATCACCCACAGACAGGTACAACCACAGCCATCTCTGCACTCCTGCCGTGAGCCTGAGCAGGCACGGAGGGGCCAGGGAGGGAGGGAAGGAGGGAGGGAGGGATGGATGGATGGATGGGGAGTCCTGGATGTGAACACATCCATATTCCCGGGCTGTGCTACCCTTCATCTGTGCAAAACCCTACGGATGTGCAACGTGGTACTGCTTGCTCACGGTTTTGTGTTTCCAAAAATAAACTGCCAGTGTGAGAAAATACTTGGTTTTTACAGAACCTGTGCCTATGAGATACTGCCCTGTGTGGAAAAAGCCTCCAAACCTTGTGGTCCTTATGGAAGAGTGATTTTAATTGCATTCAGCACAGGTATACATGCACCTGTATGCACACACATACATGATGCAATTTTCATAGGCAACCTGGCTATAAATAACTTCTCTCACATGTAAGTAACCTCACTCAAATAGCTTTTTTGGGAACCAGAATGTCAAAAACAGTGAGCACTCCAACTCTGTACAGTGTACAGATCGAGATATTCAATATAATCACTTGAGAACAGAAAAGTCTGTCTCTAGATGTAAAGCAACAAGCCATGGCACCTATACTTAGGTTTACTTCTGTCTTCCATCATAACCCAGTTTCTTGTCATTTTTGTAAATCTCCCTATTTTATAAGAGTGTTTTGAAACTGGGCAGCAATAAATCCTGGGAGACGCCATTTCAGTCCTCAGCAAAATGTGTTCAGCCTTAGCTATGCTCAAATCTGATGAAAAAAAAAAATTCCCACTAAGTTACATCAACAGAGACTACTAAAATCCATCTGCAGAAGTCCCCCACGACCCTCTGCACGCTGCCTGCCCAGCCCTGGCTCTTCTTTTCAACACAAAGCCAGGCTCTAGCCAGACCCCAGCAGGCAGGCCAGACCACCCAGCCAGGCCCAAAGAAGTCCAGGAAGTGGGGTACATGTCCCCATCCGGCCACTCCCAATGGCTTCTGCTTGGCTGGCCTGATTGTGCTGCACTGGGCTCCCTCCATCTGGATGCAGGCTTCACAAACAGGTGATTCCCTGAAGCCATCCAAGTCCCCAGGCCTCGGGCTCAACCCACACAGGCTCTGGTGTACGTGCCTGGCTTGGCTCTGCAGGTGCAAAGGCACATTTAATTCATTACATCCAGCTTGGACATCTCTTTCCAGTGGCTGGTCCACAAGAGATAGCAGCACAATCCCATTACCTAAGGCAATCCCCTTTGGTCAGCTTTAAGCAATTTTGTCACAGGCTATCCGTGGCCAGGAATACCTAAACTAGGACTGCTGTCAATACTATATGTTTTAAGCACTACACCTAGGAAGTTTCCTTTTCTCTACAGAAAACAGGAGAACAGCCAAGGAGATGACACACAAATGATAATGCTATTAACACTGTAGAAACCTAAATGTGAGAAAAGCACACCTGAGCTGCCAAAACCTAAGACACTGCCTCTACTTTGCTTTTTCCAGACAGAAGGAGTCTTGCTCTGACCTCTCCCTTCCTATTGCCTGCTTCCCTGGGCCATCAGCAGCTCCCCCCACCACCTGCTGCTGCTTCCATGCTGGGCAAACAGCAGCAGCTGAACTCAGCAACATTAACAAGACACTTTGTGCCCCAGTACCTGCTCCAGCTCTTGAGCACAAGCATTAAGTTTGCCCCTGAAAACATTGCATTTGCAATTTCACACATGCTCACTAAGGATGTTAAATAAAAATGGTTCCCAAAACATCATTCCTAATGCTGCAAACATTTCTAACTGTTTCCCAAAGTTGCTACATGGCTTTGCAACGAGCCTACTGTAAAGGATGGCTGTACACCAGCAATGATTCTGGCCAGCTTTTTAAGACAGAAAGTCAGAATAAACACAACTAGAGCACCAGTACTTAAAACATGTGATACCCTCATCAGTCATCAAAACTACTGAAACACAGCCCCGTTCTACACGATTAGCTGGTGAAGAACATGTTTGTTCTATGGCCATTGATTTTTACTGGGTAAAGTAATAAGTCTTGTTTTTCTGCCAAGTATTGATAGACTAAGGCATTTTTTAATCTTTTATTTTGAAATGCAAGATAGCTTAAGTTTTAGAGTAGAAAGTCTCCTCACTCCACTAAAATTCAAAGTATGTAAAACCACAGGTCTATCAATCATGTCATCTGTGCTAAAAATGCCTCTCTTTTTCTTTTTTTTTGCCACAAGACTATTATATCATGTGCAGGTGGTAACATCTAAAAATGTATCACAGAAGACATATGTAAAACCAGACTACTCATTTTCTTGATCCAAACAGTAAGTAGAAATGAACCCATGCTGATCTAGCTCATATACCTCTCGGCACTGGAGGCTTCTCACTAGACCTGCAACCCTCATGCTGAAACATCGTTTCCAGAAATGAAACACACAGTTCCCTACACCTGTTTCATACCATCAAACCAGATAAAATGGCTTGATCTCTTCCAGGAAGGAAGGAGTTCAGCACTGGATTGAGGAGTCAGACAAGCACCATATGGCTAGAAGGGACGGGAAGACAAAAGTGAGGGCTGAACCACTCCTCTCAGCGACGGCAAGAGTAACATTGGCTCAGCTGTGTTGTCTAATCAAGTATTCTAAATCAATTAAGAGTGAAGCCAATTTGTACACATGAATCTTTGTATTTATAAATGAACCTAAATATTCCACAGTAATATTCCATACGGTTTATTTCCTGTAGTACATGGGTAGAAACCCAGGACTGACTGAGCTCATTAGCCATGAAAACATGCTGTTTTATCAGGCAAGCTTTTGTCCAGCAATACAAAAAAATGAGCAGTGAATGGATGAACCCTTCCTGCTCTATAAAACAATGGTTCCCCATGCAGGAATGCCAGTTAACAGCAAACATGCTCTCTCAGTTGTTTGGAATTGTCACCAGGTTTGTAAATAATCCTCACGCATCTTCCCAAAATACTATATTTCTCACAGATTTTAAAGGAAACAGAAAGACACTTTCTGTGTGTGGAGAGTATTTTCCCAGGTTTTAGTTTAAGCAGTGATGCTCAAGCAGAGCAGGGTGGCAGAAGACACCTGCAGGGGTGATGCTCCACAGATGCCTTCCTCGCCTCTCCACACAAGTGGCTGAGTCACTCATTGTTTAATGGCCCGGGACAGTGAGCTATAGCCTGTCCTAGGCACACCTGATCTGGCCTTGGCTTGCTTTACAAAAGGTGTACAGCAAGGTAAAGCATTTCAGCAGTGACTCAGCACTGTGCATTAATAGCCAGCCTAAGCTTATTTAAGAGCCTGTGGTTGCCATGTGTCGGGGACAGACTGTCGAGCTGGCTGGAAGCTCCTTGCGCGTCTTTCAGCACCGGGCAGCAGAACAACAGGGCTGACAGTGCCCTGGAATGGGAGCACAGCTCCAGGAGAGGGGAAGGAGGGCAGGACACTGCTTTTCAATTGGCTCAGGTCAACTGCTAAGAGTTGGATTCCCTTGGTCCACAGGAGGAAGTGGAAGCCAAGCAGCTGATGAAGGTGTGAAGAATTAGGTGTCTTTATACCCTCCATGCAAAGGGAGTGGAACAGAAAGCAGTGCTTAGAAGAATCTTGTATATCCTGCATGCACATACATACCCACGTGCACAAATGAAGTACATGCTTTTGGTCATACTGGAAAGCACAGGGAGGTAAGAAATAAAGAGAGTCATCGTAATCTGATTAGCTGTGTAATTAAGACTAAACTGGGAGATCAATGAGGGAAACTATAAGGAGGGTTTTTTTTCAGCACAGTATGCTAGAGAAAAAATGAGAAATCTGGTGGAAATCTAATGGGATAAAGTAACAGATGGTAGGTGGACACCCAAGGGATATGAAATATGCTTAAAGATGATAATGGTTAACAATATGATTAAGAGTACATGCAATCTCACAATGCACTGCATGAAACTGAAATGTAAGTACTAAGGCCATAAACCCCTTAATATTATAGATTACATTTACATACTTTTGTAGACACCTACAAGACAAACAGGAAGAACACTTACGGAAATGTTCTATATAACACAAGTATCTGGGCTATTTAAGGGAATGGCTCGTGTTGCTTTCTTGAGAAACTGGCAAATAACTGTCTACAAATATGATACAGGACCACAGGACACATATAACAATAAATAATTGGCTCACTACAGAAAAGAACAAGTACAAACCACCATCATCTGAGCAACCTGAGGCCTATCTCACACTACATCACTCTACTGGCCTGTAAGGACCCTGGGGGAAAAAGGTAGATCAAACCCTACCCACTTTTTCAATCACAAGTATACCAGCAACTTCCAGCAAAATCTTCCACATAATGCACTGTTCTGCCAGTTGGTACACATGCAGGAGTAGGGATTGTGGTCTAAAAGCTGGACACACAAGCAGGTCAAGTCAAGATGGTCACTGATGCTCAGACACTGCTTTCAATTTTTTCTTGTGCATCATCAAATTTGCTACAGTGGTCTCATTAAACTATGGTGGTACTGTGCCTTCTAAATATTTGCCAATAATTAAATAATACCTATAAACAATACAGCCCAGCTGTTGCATTGCTTATTTCTCCACAAAATAAATGAACATTATATATAAAAACGCCAGATATATACAGATAGATACATACATAAGTACTCAAAACAGTGTTAAATGGAGTAAATGCAAACGAATGATAAAAAAATATATAAACCAATGCTGCATTTATTATAACCCAGTTATTTATGTAGATTTATTTTAAAATATATCTGATTGCACTCATAGCACTGATGAAGACAATAGTAATGCACTAAATAGCATTAAACACTTAAACTAAAATTCCTTCTTGATCGTCCCTACACAACCACTTTGATTTTATTTTGCCACCCCAGGACAAGAACAACCTCATAACCAGGTCAGAAAATTCTTACTCTGTTGTGAGAGCAAACTAAATAATTTCCAAAAGCAAGAGTCCTCTCCCAGGCACAGTCCTGCTTTTGGCTCTCCCATCTCCAACTGGCACTAATTTAAATGAGGGGACTGGCAGATTTAGCACTTCAGCTGATATCAGTTACTGTTGTATCACACAAAGCACTCCCTGAAGTAATCAAGAACTAAGCTGCTTATGGAAGTAGTGTAAAAACTGCACTCGAAATTAAACAGAAGCCAGTATGCAGCAGAGACATAACCATCCCCTCTGTAAGAAAAAGAGATTTAAATGGGCAGCTGCATTCTGCATCAGCAGAATTACAACCATTTCTGTGAATGGTTTTAAGGTGCATAGAGAGGTCAGTGTGTTCCATAGATTGGGTTACTGCAAAGCCAACAGATAATGACTACATAAAAGAAGTAACTGGGCACTGGACTGTCTTAAAACAACTGAAGAGAAACAGAATAAGCCAGAATGGTGCTGACTCTGGTGCAGCTTCAGAGCAAACACCATCCTCTAATTTACTTACAACTAATTTATGAAAACTTCCCAGTGTTTTTACAACCATAAAATTAAAAAAAAAAAAACAAACAAGTCCCAAACCACAGGTTTAATTTTTTTTTATCCTAGTGCAGGAAAATGGTGGAAGGTAATGGAAGTGGCCCAATTAAATGTGATGTAAGGAACCAACAAGAGACAAACTCTTCACAAGCCTACATTGTAACAGCTGTTTTGCACTGTTGTGCTTTTGTCTGTTCTCAGGATCCCACCTCAATGGTTTCTACTCAAGGACAATTTTGTTTTAAGGATGCTTAAAGCAGTACTTGTCATATAGGGCAGGCTCGCTCAGCTGAGGACAGCTCAAGTCACTGCAGGCCCCCCTCTCTCCAAAAGGGCAGATATAGATAGGCTTCCTGGCACCTTTCCATCCTACAATTTCCTACTGCTATTACACTGATGATTCAAATCTAATTTTAACAAGCAAGCAAGCCTTCTGCTGTCAGCAGCCATTGTTCCAAGACAGAAGGAAAATACTTTAAGCACATTTTCGTGCCTTTCAACATCTGCATTCTTGTATTGCTTTTGTTCCTGGAGAGGGGCACAGAAAAGGAAAATAAGGGGAGCACTTCCCAACATAAGGAGCTAAGATATCAGTGTTGTCACTTATCATTTCCTAAACAAATTAAATTTTCCCAAACAATGCATGGGTGGTAGAAGGGTATTATTCATTTAAGGACTAATGCTTTGAAAATCTAAAAAACTTGCTACTGTAACAAACCAAGATTCAAACCATATTCCCCTAAGAACACATAAAAACAATGGGGTTTTTTTCTTTTTTCAAAAATAGAAAAATATTTTCCCCATACTTTGGTATATTTCAGTCCTACACAGCCACAATACTTATCTTTTTAAATAACTAAATATATTAATCTCTTTGCAGCTAAGTTTGTGTGTAAATGAAACTGCTTTACCAGTTCAGAAAGAATAAAAAAAAAATTCTTGATTATATCACACAAGATGTGACCATTCACCATGTTTCTAAGTGTTTGCATAAGAGATCAGAAAAAGGAAAGTAATTTGAATATTCTTTTGCGTATTTTTAAGACGGCCTTCAAAAGCCAAGTGAACACAGAATAGCATGCTGAGTTATTAGCTGTACAGCAAAAGAAATCATCCCATAAAATGTGCATTATCAGTGAAAAGTTGAAAGAGGTAGGATATTCACTGGATATCCTTAGTTCTGAAGATTATTGTAGAAGAAGGGCATAAACTCAGTTCCAATAACCAAGGGTAAGACAAGCATAGAAAAGTCTTCCAGGCAAGGAAGAAACAGGCCAGTTTGTCCTGAGTTACAGCACAATCGAGTCAGTTGTATTTCACATCCTGATGTTTATATTGCATGATTTTAATAAATCTACAATAGAAGATTAAATATATCTGCAGATCTAAATAAAACACATGCTATACTGTGGTGCTGAAATATGCAAGGTGTTCTTTATTACCTAGGATTCATATCATAGAAGGTTATCTATACATTGGAACAGGAAATATTTACTAGCAGCTAACACCCTAAAAGGTGCAGAAAATGTTACCTGTGCAATACACTGCTATACTGTTGTCTCAGTGGCAGCAGACAGAACACAGGGATCAAGTGTTGCAGTCCCCTTAGACAGGCATTGTGTAACCTGCCTAAGGTATTTAATTTGATCTCTTTGTTCAAGCCAGTGACATTTGCATTCGTTCACATTCAGCAAGTTATTAATCTAAAAAAGCTAAGGAGTCTTTCATTTCTTCTTGTCTCCAAACTCCATTTGTTCTTCTATAAAATTAATGCCATAAATAAAATGCTGCGTTTAGACCTGCTGTGATACTGCCATGCAATTTTGCTGCAGATAAAGGTCAAGGAAAATTTATTAAAAAACAAAATAACATTTTTTTCCCAAACTCCCTGTATTAAAGAACAGTGCCAAGCATTTAAATAAACTCCCAACACAGGTCAATCCTTAATGGGCTTGTAAGTGAGCTGTGTGTTTTAAGAGCTAGCCTTTGGAGCATTATTGAACTGTTTCTTGCACAGCAACTACTGTGTTGCAACTGCCCTCCAGAAACCTGTGACTATCATCTGAACTAAATAACCAGCCTGGATGAAAGCCCAAACCCTAACTGAAGGCCTCAATAAGCACAAATCCAACAAGAGACACACGTTACCTCCTACCTCTGCTGGGTTTCCTCAAAAACACAAGTTTTGAAACTCCAACATGCAATTTTTGTATTAAACACAATGTTCAAACACTGAAAGAAATTGTATTTTTGAAATTCATCTGAGCTGGATGTAAAAATTTCAGCTAATTCCTTGTCTCAACTTCAATGAATATTGGGGGAATAACAAAATCTGTTTCCTGTTTGAATTCGTCTTTTTCTTATGTCCAGTGCATCTTTTTATTTCCATAGCATCCAAACAAAAAGAGCCTTCTCATATCATAAATCTTCACATGGTTATTACCAGATGATGGCCAACTCATAATTTCAGTCTTCTTTTAACAAAAAAAGATTGGATTTTACATTTTCTACTATAAAAATTAGCTCCTGCAGAACTACCAAACTATTTCTGCAGTAAACCCACATTCTTAGATCTCCTGGTATGAGTACCACTCATCCACGTTGCACTCCCATACCAGCTCAATATCCTCCATTCCACATGGACAGCAAACACACTTTTTATTTGTTAGTCTTGTAATCTTTCATCAGAATGTCGAATCCCTGACTGGGAGACTTACATGCAAACTCTACAGCATGGCCACAGTGCACCTTCAGGATACACAAATGACAACTGCTGAAGGAGCTTCAGATATTATGGGCTTGCACAGATTAAAACAAGAAAACATCACCTTGCTACTCCTCATCACTATCTTCACAGCTGAGTAGGGTAATGTGAAATAATGAACGGATTAAAAGGACAATAAGAAAATAAGAAAACTAACACCTAAGAGCTCCTGGAGACCAAAGCAGGAAAACAGGAACAAAATGCTGATATTTAGCTCAGAAAACAGCTCAACATAGCTTTTTCCAGTGACTACAACTGGAGCCAGTAACTGCTGTATTTGCTTACGGATTCAGTTGGTATTTAGGGACAGCATGCAGGACAGGCTTCTGCAAAAGTAGGCAAGTACTTCCCATGTGTTACTGTCATACAGAATTACCAGAGACACGGCCCTGTGCATCTGGCTTCAAAGCAGAGGAGATACTGCAACCACTGCCTTCCTCATGGCAGGCATGCACCCAAACCAAGAGGCTATCTTGGATGGATGCTTAACATTGACTTGATAGATATGAAGTTGCAGACACAAGGACTTGGGATCTAATGCAATGAAAAGTAAAAATAAAAATACAAATGGAAAGCAAGGTATGGCTTGGGAAAATGCAAGGTATAACTTGTTTGGTATGGAAAAAACTCAGATCAGTAATAATGAAGGTAAGGAAGGAAGGGAGAGCGTGAACTGAGACATAAATGATGTAGGAGGTAATACAGGCAGTCAATCTAGAGAGTAGAATTTTAAAAAAGAAAAGCACCAGGAATCATGATTATAGAAAAAAAAAAAAAATTCTCTACAAATTTAGGAGAACCTGGATCCTCGAATCTCCTGTTTAAATGAAGACGGGTCTCTCAAAAGCAAAAAGGTGAAGAACTGACATTTGAGTAAAGAAAGAGATAATTTTTTACAGGTGAAAAATGGTAAGGTGGGCAAAGAGATAGTGGGATAATTGTTTACAAATACCTAAAGGAAGAATGTGCATAGAAAAAGGATGACATTTTCTAACAGCTATGGAAACTCAAGAAGGAGTACTTGGAAAGTGGGGGCTTTTTTTGTGGTTTGTTTTTGTTGGGGTTTTTTACATAAAAATATTGAGGAACTAGGAGGAAAGGCTTTTTGGAGGGGAATGACTGTTGGCCTGTAAAAAACTGCCAGAGAGAATACTGCAAAGATACTGCTGGACTAAGAGAAAATGAACTGATGGGAACAGTCCTGTATCAGAAGGAGGAATGCCTTGGATAATGTAAAAAACCACTTCCCAGTCTGCTTATCTGGACACTATGCATACAACTAAGATATATTACCTGAAAATTTGTGCTCCCTTTTTAATGCAACAGTAATGTACTTTATTACTGATTTTAACAGGCTTTAATAAGAGGAAGCATACATTCAATTATTTTATTACATGCTTTGAATATAAATGATGAGCATCTGCACTCTAGTTTACTCCTTCCGTCCTCACGCTCTCATAAAAACAGCACTGGCACATTTTAGAATTCAGAGCAGCCCTCCCCAGCCCAGCCGCTTTCTTGGCTGGTTTGCTGGGATCTATATATCCAATCTAATTATTTTGATTCCCATTTCCAACCCTATCAGTGGTGCAGTGGTGCAAGAAATCAAAATGCCAGTCTCCTGAATGTGTTAGAACCTAAAAGCTAACAGCGACTCATTTGCAGAGCCATCACTGCATGGCCCAAAGCCCCTGTCACCAGGCAATTTACGTTCAGGGTTCTGGATGTGACTCGAGAGGGGTTTCCCAGCACACCAATACAGAGCATTTCATATAACATTTCAGATATGCTACAGGTTGTTGCATCATCTTATTCTGTCACAGCATAACTGACAAAAAACCCCCAGCAACGCTTTGTTCAAATTTTGTCTCTTTTTAAAGACTCAAGTCCCTCTTCTTTGTTATTTTTCCCTTTGTTTTCTTAAAAGGCAAAAAATAGGATCATGCAAGTTTATCTTCCCTTAATTGATCAGAAGAGAATCAGCAATAATCCTGCCAAAACACCTACTACCCTCTCAAATCAGGGGGATCATATGTTGCTCAGTAGCTGAATTTCCCTGTGGATCTTTTCTCTGCTTAGAAGCTGTGCCCCTCTTGAATTACAGTCTCACTTAGATCATTAATGCTCAGCACCACCAAAAATATTCCCATTCATTTCTCCAGTTTTTACAAACATGATAACATGATTTGTGTTTAAATATAAGCGCCACCGTTTTACTTCTTATTATGAATATCATATGTTTGGCAAGCTGTCTGACCTTCCTTATGATGATGAATGCTGCAGCAAACAATTTGCTGTATCTTTAAAGAAATGGCCAATTCAATTACATTATGCCAGAAGCTTTCAAATCCCTCTCTGCCAAATGTCTTTGCTATATCCTGCCACAGACAGCCCATTTGTATTCCAGCACAGTAGGACACTTGTTTTGTTGAAGCACACAGTTCTAGTTAGGTACTATCAACAGAGCAGTATTTCAGTTCTCCAGCTCTGTGCTCCTTGCACCCCCTCTACCCTTGGTTATCAGGATTTTCAATTTTACTGACCAAACGTGTATGCATTACTAATTATGTGCATGAAATGCAGTAGTTATCGACTGCTACAACAAAATACATTAGTGGCCAATTACAGGAGTTCTTGGCAGCAATGGTTATCATTCTAGTGGATTTAATCATTGCACTTAAAGTGAAGCTTGAGATTCCCTTTGAGATTACACCACTAATTGCTTCTGTTTTGCCAGTTACTGCATGAGCTGTTTGCAAAAAGGATCACTAAAGATGCTTTCTAAATATGGGAAAGCAGCAAACAGATGAAGCCTCCTGTAATGAGTGTCCCCCCTCCCAAAAATCCACAGTGGCAATTTATTCATACCACAATGCTCCTCTTCGATTCATATCCCCCCTCTGTCACCTCCTCTCTCCCTCTCATTTCTTGTTATTTGAGCAGACAGCAGCAATACAGCTGCATTGCTATTCATGTGAATCATGCCACACACTATCATTTATTTATATAGATACTGAGAATATTACACTGCAAAAATAAAAAAAAAAAGCTTCCCCCTCTCTTCTGTGTTTGCAGAGAGGATACTACTAATTGTTATTATGATTATGACAGAATGTTTAAATGGTCTTAGACTGTAAAAGAAAAAGGAAAAAAAAGACACTACTTAGGCCAAGTACGTGATTTATTACATGTACAATACCATTCTAATAGGCTTCCACTCTCCAGGAATTCCTAAAAACAAACACTCCCCCTCCCAAGGAATTTGTAATATAACATATTGTTCTTTAAAAGCCCACATCTACTTCCAGGTTGTCAATAGTGATGAATTATCTGGTTTACAGCCTCATAAAGCAAAAGTGTCTATATATTTTAATGCTGAGGCCCACCTCAGGACTTTGGTACCTTTCATATGTAGTGATATACAACTTTCCAAATGTGAAAGAAAGGCTTCAGGTGAAACAAAGAGATATTATTGTCATCAACATTTTAGGACTGATCAAAATAAGTAGTCTTTCAAAGACAAAAAGAATGGGGAAGGATTACAACTACAGTTTTGCTAGCTGAGAACAAGCTATTTTAATCAGTTAAATTGTTTAAATAAATTTGTTTGGCTCCTTTTCACTAAAAATTACAGCTGCTAATGCTTTCCATTATTCAAATACCACTCGGCGAACAACAAAGAAATGCTCAAAAATGTAAAGAAACCCCAACAATTCTCAACAAAAATTTTCTCATGAGATTAGAAAACCTCCTGTGTTTGTCTCAACAAACGCCAACATTTTTAGGATTTCAGTAGATGCTAGGTTGATAAAACTTCAATTAGAAACTTAATTGATCTCTGTGAGAGAGATACTGTAGAGAAAGTTTTAAATCCCCAGAGACTTCTACACTATAAACAGCAGAGCATATGACATCTTTAAAAGCTGTCAGAAACCATACACTGTGATTTACAAAAATAATAGCAATCTCTGTGAAATTAACTGCTAGAAGAAGTTGAAAAGCTTCATCCTATGGTATCAACAGGTTACAGCACCAGCACCAGTCAGCTTCACTTCAGCCTCTAAGTACAGCAAGACTAATACCTACCAATCCCTGGAAAAGAACAGAAGGCAGCAAAACGAGGGTCACACCACGGATACACTTATCTTGCTTCACACCCAGATGTAGATTTGCACAAAACCAGTTGATCTTTCCAGAACAGCAGGCACAAGAACTGCTGCACACAGGATGCTCTCAAAACCAAGGCCAGTTCATTTTCATGCTTAACAGAGAAAATCTTGCCCCAAGGCACTCAATTTCAAGTCTGAATGAGAAAATCTGTAGGTGATGCAGTAACTACAGTAACTGGCAAATAATAAACTGGGTAAAACACCTAGAGATCAATCCTATATTCATGAAGGAACACACTACACAATTCAATTGGATTATCTCCATTTCTTAGTTCACTAGTTCTTGACTTCTACCTTATTAGACAACAATTAAGGACAATTTTCAAGTACAAAGTAACACAACACTGACACAGCATCTTTGTCACTACACCTACAGGTCCTCCAGTCCAGCAGAATGACTGCCTTTCTTTCGTATGGGCAAGATCCTGTCTCATGTACATAGGCACAAAATCTAAATTACAATTCCAAGAAGACTGCAACTGTATCTGGACTTTCTAGTGCTGCCTTTCAAATGAGGAAACAGGAACAAATCAGGAGAAGAAAATATTCCCAAAATGAACAGCTGAGCTTATGTAGCATCCAAAATACAAAAGGTTGGGAAATAGCTGTCTTTCATCACTGTCAAAAGCAATAGACTAAAATATGCAGAGTAGGACTGATAACACAGGAAATAAATGAAAACATTTGCTTCATGTTAGTATAGAAGTTAAAAGAAACAAGGCAAAAACCTCTCTCAAAGGTCCCTGCCGGATTTAAAACAGAGCTGTTGAGCCAACTGGGATTTCAAAACGTGCCACTATCATTTAAGAACACTGAACTTCTCTTCTTTAATAAACCTTACACCTGTTCACTAGTCCAGAGACTTAATTCCTAAAACCATGCACAGCAAGTGCAAGGCAAGGAACCAGAACTTCAATGAGAGCTGCTAATGCACAGGAAAGCAACCAGTTACTTACAATACAGTCTCAGGCATTATTTGTAATTCACCTAACTTACAAATAAAAGAAAAATAATGCTAAATGCTACAATGATGTACTTCTCAATGAATTAAAAGTCTTACGTGTGCATAGCTCACAAAGCCTGGCAGATTTTTAGGTTACCTATTTAATTCTCTTTAATATTGAAAGCAATGAGAGACATTTTTGTCTACTACTCTACTGCAGGAATAAACAAAATGAATACTCTAGCAAAATGAAATACACTTTTTTATGCAGTGATGTGATGGATATAAATTTGTAAGTTCATGAATTAAGTAGAAGAATATGAATAAACCATGGCACAGATTTGGAATAAACAGCACTGGTAACAAGCTTAGACCAGATTAAATTGAGAGACTTTCAGCTGGTAGGTATTGTTTTCAGAATTTAATGTAGATACCAGTAAGAATATTCAGCTTAGTAAAGCTCTCTAAAACCAAAGATAACTCTTTTAGCATGAGAAATGCTAGTAGGAAGAAAGGCTCCAGCTCTAGCAACTGTTTCAGAAAACTCAATTAACTTGCCCATTTTTAAACATATGTTACCACTAGAAAGAAGTTTCATGCTATAAAAAATTTATCTGCTTATTAATATTACAGACATTTCATATATGAATATGTATGATTAAATAAATGTATTAAATAACAAGTAACATATCAACATACCTTTTCAACATGCAAACTAACTTTTTGCAACCAGAATAATGCTTGGGTTGCTGGGAAAGAAAGCTATGTAGATAAATGGAAAATACTCTTCCTGCCTTTCAGAAAACTATGTAGGCTGGGTTTGGGACTGGGGGACTCCAGATGCCAAGGAATGTCTACCACATGCCCCATCCAAGCTGATGAAGAAAAGCTGTCCCTGTCCTGTTTTAGTGAAAGCAAACCCCAATCGAGACAATATTTTTTGTCTCAAAAAACTCCCCATATGAAATGAGCATTCATCCTTTCCAAGAACCTTCCATGAGGTCATCTTCTCAGCCTTCACCCTCTGATGACCTCATATTTAACCTGGCCTGACCTGCAGTTCTGCTGAGTCTCAGTTCCTTACTATGATTACAAACCAGCAATATCAAGTTAAGCTTTAAGAAACTCAGACATTAGTCTGAAGATAAATAACTGCAAAGGCAAAACATCAAAATACCAAGAAATCCTGTTTATAAGCTATGTTTCGTTCTATGGAGACTTCAAGGGCAGCAATAAAAACAAAACGTACTACAAAGCACTGAAGGCTCTATAGCACATTCCCTCCCTTGCAGGTCCCCTACCACTTCTGGTCTTTGTCAATTCAAAAGCCAAAGTATTGTCTAAAGTTACAACTGCAATTAGGCATGGAGATGCTGAAAAATATTTCACAGTCTTAACATTTTGTAAAGCTGATTTCCACTAAGTATTCACTTACTCAGGTGCAAGAACAGTCAAGGTCCCCAGTTTGCCCCAGATTTTCCCTTCAGGCCAGTGTTATCCTTAGGTACCTGTGCACAATAAAAATAAACAAACAAAAAATTAATTTACATTACTCCTCATAAGTTCATCTCTTGATTATATCAACTTTTATGGCCCCAATTAAAAAATTCAGATCTCCAGTTTTTCTCACAGGATTATTTCCCATCAATATGGTTAACCTGAAGCAAACTCAAAGCTGTTTTCCCCATGTGAAAAAAAATGGGTTTTATTTGACCAGTATATATATATTTAGATTTACCATGACCCTAAATGAAAGAGTTTTCTGTAAGAAAACTCATGTAAATTCAACCTAATAGATGGTGGGATTGCATGGTTTAGGTATATTTCATCACTTGTTTTTAGGAGTATAAACAGAGAACACACAGTTAAGCCTTTGTTAGCCATATATTTAAACTACCTTAAAGCTGTTAACATGTGACAAGCAAATCCTACGTATTCAATTACTGCTTTAAAAATTGAAAGAAGGTTCGTGCACAGGTGCACAGTCAGTTAAGGAGCTCAAAAAATAGAGTTATTCTTTCTCCTGGCACTAGTATGAATTTAAAAAACATTTTCAAAATGTGCCATTCAACCATATGGAATCAATTTTTGCAGACATATGGAGCGCCAATTAAATAAGTGTGGCTTTGCTGACACAAAAGTCCACCTGCACGTATTCAAATTTTCCAGAATTAGACCATCTAATTTAGAGCAGCCCATTTAACAGTAAGAGAGTAGAAAAGCAATGTATTTGATATGACACAACCTCTGTAACCAGTCTCCTTAAATAGCATTTGCAGCCTTACTTTTGACCATGGTAAGGATATAATCAGATAAGATTGAATTAGCTCCCCTAAAATACAGCTCCAATTACATCAGATCAAAAGAAAATCATTTTTCGTCTTCTCCATCATGCAAGTAAATATATAATTGGGAAATTAATCAAGGTACAATTTTTCAAAGAAGATTTTACCAGAAGTCAACAGAAATTAAAAAACTGACTGTAACCATACTTCCTAGATTTTCCTAGGTTTTTTGCACATATTTTCCCACAAGAAATGTACAGAAAGCATGCCATTTAAAGAAACAGAAGTCAACAAGCTATATATACACATCAACACTCTAAATAAAATCCTCATATAAGATAGGTATCCAATGACATGGAAACTAACAAATTTTTAAGGTAAGCTCTTCTGAAGTTTTCTTCTGTTTTTTTTTCCAAGGATTTGCAGTTAATTGGGCACCCTTGCTCAAATCTAGTTTGACTGACTTTGTATTAGGTGATAACACACAGATTTTTTTCCACGGGACCCCAGCCTCATTCAGTGAATACAGCAGCTAGAAGAGAGCCGTGAAACTCTACCCAGTGGCTGCATTCCACGTGGTCACACACAGCTCTGCACACTCACTGCTCCAGGTTAGCCTGTGCTTTCCAGAACAGCACTCTGGGGACAGAAACGCCCGATCTCGGACAGAGCTCCCTTTGGTGCTGCCATGTAACAACACACCTCTGCCAGGGGCATAATGGGATCCCACAGACAAGAAAACTTCAGAATCAGGAGCATTACAAACTTTGTTGTTCAACCAGGTTCCTAAAACTCATTTTTTCAGAGTATTTAGCTTTCCATAATACCGTAACTAACTTGCTGGAGAAGCTGTATCCACCTAGTTTCCTAGTTAAGGTGACACACATCTCCCCTCACTTGTGAGCTGCCCCATTCGCTATCTGTCTTAGTGTTTCTACAACAAATAAAAGCCGGTTTCCAGAGACCTGTCCTTCTTTGCTGCAGTCTTCATACACATCTGTTCCACTTGAAAAGACCATACAATCCTGAGATCACAGAATTTAAAACTGCATCATAATGCAAATGTCCAGGGGAGCTCAGTTAACATATTTTAGACAATCTTAATTCTGTGCCTTCTCAGCTTTGCAGAACTTGCTCTTTGTAGCTCTTTACTCAAGGCAGCTTTCTGAGCTTGGTTTTTTTAAGACAGTAGCCATTGAAATGGAGACGCTCCACCTTGCTCAATACAGATATTCAGTCTCCCTCAAAACTTCTCATCCAAGCCTCATTATTGCCAATCCTGTGGACATGTGCTACTTCCCCCATCCACTCTTGTCTTTAGGCTCAGTTTCCTATTTCGGATCCAAGTCCTGCCTCCCTGCCTCGTTTCAGTGACCATTTGATTTTAAACAACTTCATTATACCATATATTGCTCCCACCCTGTAACCAGAGTCCCATTAGCTTCCAGCTCTCCTGTACCAGCATTCCTTTTAATCTCTCAGCTTTCTACACCCTTCACAGATCTGTTCGTTTTTCCATATCACTTTTCACCTTCCAATGTTTTTCCCACTTCTTTACTCCCCCACTCACTTCCTGTGCTTGCCTCCTGCCCTGGCAATTTCCAAATTTCTTCTCAACAGCTAACTCCATGTGTTTTCCTGGTTCCTATGCAGTCTCTGTGATTAGCATGCCGCAGCCATGGCTGCTACGCTTTGTGCAGAACTCACTTCTAATGACGGGTGTTAAAGAGATCTGTACAAGGGCTAATGAGCAGGAACACTTAATTTCAGGATCCCAGAAGAACTGGGGCAGAAGAAAAGCCAAACCACCAGTGCAGAAAGAGAATTTTAGGCATTTAAAGACCTCACTACAGACACCTATATATTTAGATGTCAAGGCACCTGCATGAAGGCTTTGTGGACTGCAGCTACTTCTGTCTTGCTGTTAGATTAACACCATCCACTCTTTTAAATTTAAAAACAAAATTCTTCTACAATGAACCACAATAAAGTTACTTAGAGTCTAAGTCTCAACCTAAACTCAATCTACACCTAAGTTAACAGCAAGTTATGTATACTTTTTTAAAACATTTTTTCCAAAGAGAAAACAGCCCTTGATTCAGTCAAATATATTAAGTACTGTGGGGGAGGGGAAAAGGGGTTTTAATTAAAAACAGGGTTTTCTTGGCACTATTTACCAAGGATAAGTGTTCTTATTATTATTCTACAGAAGACAGTAGACTGTAGCATACCTTCATCTGTTTTTGCCAGAAAGTATGAGCTAACCAAAGACATCTCCCTATTCTGTCTCAAACTTCCCTGCCCTTGGTGTGTGGGTGGGTTAAGAGCACTCAATCTGAATTTAAGATGATTTCAGAGCATTATAGAATACCAGGTTGGAAATGAGCTCTTGAATCATCTGATCCAACCTTCCATGTCAGAAGCACAGTCTAGGTAAGATGGCCCAGCACCCTGTCCAGACCAATCTTAGAAGGGTCCAATGCTGAGGAATCCACAGCTTCCCTGGGGATATTATTCCCACAGCTGATTGTTCCCATAATGAAAACTTTTTCTCTGGTGTTCCATCAGCATCTCACCAAGAGTAACTTTTAACCATTACCCTTCATCTTTTCCATGGGACTCCTTGCAAAAAGGGAGTCTCCACCATCTCTGTAGCCACTGAGCCTTCTTTGCACAAGACTGGACACACTCCATTTTCTCAGCCCCTCCTCACGTGCCAGGTCCCCAGTCCTTTGCTCATCTTTGTGGCCCCTCTCCGGACCCTCCCCAGCCTGTCCTCACGTTTTTGCACAGCGGGGACCAAAAGTGAGCACAGCACTCCAGGTGTGGCCTGGCAAGCACGGAGCAGAGTGGGACAATGACTTTTAACTTCTCTCTGCTGGTGATTTTCCTGTTGCTGCAGCCCAGCATCCTGCTGGCATCCCTGGCCACAGCAGCACACTGTTCTCTCACATGGAACCCACTGTCCCCCAGAACACCCACGACCCTTTCCATGGAGCTGCCTCCCAGGTGGGCAGACATCAGCCTGTGCTGCACTCCCGGATTATGGACAGACCCCTCCTATGCTACTACTGTATTACTGCTAATGTGGCCATTTAACCAGAGCATACTTTACTTAATGAGTACAGATGAATGATTCAGTGCTAGAAGTTTTCTGCTGAAGAGAAATTTCTATTACGTTTTGGTTCTTCCAACATTGAATCTAAAACGAAAAAATATCTCCCTGATTTAACTGAAAAAAATCCCATAAAATAGTTACTTTTTAATATTTAAATAGCAAATTATCAAGACTATTTAGGTACACTACAACAACGTAACCTTCCCACAACTCTTTTTGTGTCCAACATAAAAAAATTAAGTAAAAATTTAATATCATTAATGAACATAGTATTTACAAATAAATCACTCATTCCTCTGTTGAGCCACACTGAGTTAAGTACACTTTCATGCTAAAGTGGTATCTAATTATCTTTATTTGATCCCAAATGCAACAGGGAAATAAAAATATTCAAAATACTTGGATCTTGCTGATAAGCACTCAACATTGAAACGTATGTGTTAGGATAATGTAAGATGGTTTTTTTCTTATTTCTTCTGAAAAGGTCTCAAACAGTCACATGAATATATTTAATTCATAGAACTGCTTGTTCTTCCCCTTCTTATATTTCCTGCTGGTGTTGAGGGCAGAAAGAGATTTGGTTATCCTGACTCCCATCCCCAGTATTACCTGACCCAGGAAATTCACCACTGCCACTTCCCATGGAGAAAGGAGGACAATCAATATGACTCATGCTTTGGGAACTGGGCTTCAAAACCTAACTAATGCAATGACTACAACTCATACAGAAGCCAATTATCACTTGTGATCGGAGGCATTACTCCAAAGTTGGCACTCTGAGTATCCTATTAATCAGTATAGTCAAATGGGTTTGCTAGCTAGGAGAACAGGAAATTAATAACACAGCTATTAGTAGTAGATTGATTCTGAATTAAATAAATACAAAAAAACCAACACATACATAACATGAAACCCCTCAAAATACAAAAAAAAAATCACTGGTAAACTCATCAAAAAGCCATAGAACAACTCTAACTACTTGCCTCCTTTTATTTTAGGAAATCTTTCTACTCTGATTTTTTCCCTTCCTCACAAGTTCCTGGCATGCCTTGTGCCACGATGTTTATATTCTAGTTTCCATCACCAGTGACATGAAAAATACACTTAGTTCACACCCACACATAGGTCCTTGCCAGAAAGCTCAAGACAATAATCTACAAATGAAGGTCCATCATTTTCCCCAAAAACCCACAAGTTAAAGACAAGAATCACCCCTTTCCCCACTTCATCAAAATCAAAAGTGCCTATGCCTCCCCAAAGCCTGCAAGAAGAAGGAAAATAATGATTCTTACCATCTAATGGTTTCCTGACATGGAAAATTTACCATTGTAATGGTGACAGAATCATACAATGAACGAGTTTAAATCTTCCATGAAAGGGTTTGGTGGGGAGGGTTTGGCAATAAAAAGGTTTTTTGCTTAACAATCTTCAACCAAAAAAATCCCAGTTTACCTCAGAACATCTCTCTGTATAGAGCAAGCAGATTTTAGCATCATCACTATAGCTGCTATAGTCTGGCTGGTGCTAGTTAACTTGGTCACACAGGTAAGTCTGAGAACATTCCAGCAAACAAGTGATCTGGGATTATACTTTATACAGCCTACAGCCAAAATAGTTAACATTTCTTTGATCCTTGAGCTTCACACTTCAGAGAGCTGATGGAGAGAGGAGGTGTTGATACTTTCAGGAACCACTAATTACAGGAATTCATTGTGAAGGGCATTGCTAGAAAGTAATAGAGATGTTTAAATATAAACAGTGAGGTTGCTGTCACACAATTGTCCATGAAAGGTTTCAGTGCATTCTTCCACCCAGATTGATGATCTGTAAGGTGTTGAACAGAAAGAAATTTTCCGCAGTGTAAGTCCCTTCAATTAAAACATAATCCCTAGCACATTTTTTGTATTTGATCTCAAAGTAAATTTTAAGTCATATCCACTTTAACAGTCTAATGTATATGTTATGGCCAGAATTTTTGAAATATTTCCTATTACATTTAGTCAGCCGAGTAGAAGTACAGTCTTCTGAACTCAGATCATTTTTGAAAGAAAATACATCCTAAATGGGAGTTACTGCTTTTTTATGGTAGAAAATAAAAGTGACATTCAACTGGCCTCAATTATAACATTAATTATCTACTCAAAGTTATTTGTCTTCTTCTGAAATATGTGTAAAACCACATGGCAAGTTACCAGAAGAAGCAGGAACAATAGCCTACTTTACTAGTTCTCTTCCTTGAGTACACCACTGCCTAACAAGGTATGTTACAAAAACCCAGGCTTACATTATAACCATTCCCCAAGATATTTTTTTAATGACAATAATCACATAAAGCATAGAGTCTTTTCACAGCCAACTGAATGTTTGATGGTGGCCTGAGCCTATCAACACAGGAAGTTATATCTTACTTTTCTATCTGGCCCTCCAATTGACACTGAAAAGAAACTTTCTCTTTAAGCCCTGTCTGGAATAAAATCTAGAAATCTGTAGCCCATCCTTTATCAGCCACTTTTTCACTTACTAATTTAAGAACAACACTTCCTCCTGTTGCACACTTACCAGGAAGCAGCTATGCCATGAATATGTTATAAATACTATGCCCCTCTCAGGCTGCAGCTTTCTGAAAAAAACAAGACAGCCTAATGGAACCACTTATTTTTCTTTGCTTCCTGCCCACATTCTGGTTACCTAATACCAAATTTAGAGCTTTTGAAAGAATTTCACATCTCATTTTGCTTCTGTAGTTCCCTCCCTGAATCTGAGGTCATTGATGATATGCTGACTTCCCTGCAAGTCTAGTTTCTCACAGAAAGGCCAAAAATGCAAAGGCAGAGTGATAACCAAACTGCAAGACATCACTTACTGAGAATGGTTCTTCTGGGCTACAGGAGGTGACAAATGACTGAGAAACTTGTCTGCACCAAACAATACAGTTTGAGTAGCAGCAAGAATGCCACAGCTCCACTGGACCACCAACCCAGCATTCCACTGTGCCTCAGCACAGCTCAGAGACACGGGATGACCCTTTCAGGATGAACATGCAACTGCAGGCAACCACATGATGAATGTTCACTTCTGCAGTTTCCACTGTGCATCTAAACCCCACAAAACCCTTCTCAATACCCTACAAAAGGCAAAACAGCTATAGGAAATGCTACAATTATACTACAGCTTTACAACTTGTTATTTTCTATGTCTCTGCAATAGCTGCATGCTTTTAGTAATTGCTAAGTAGCAACTTCTCCTAAATGATCACAATAAGTGGACCGTGTTTGACACAACAAAAAAAGAACAAAAATTGTATGTTCTATTCATTCCTGATGCCAGATCTAGTAACTGGTTCCATGATGAATGTTAGAAGGTGGGGACTAGAACAGGGGACAAGTAAAACACGTTGTTATTAAAGGGTTTGGAAGAAGAGCAGAAAAAGCATGCTTCTCTTATCCACCAGCAACCACTGGAAAGACTGAAGCATGTTGTTAATGCCAAATAAATATAATCAAAACAAGCAGTTCCAGTCTCCCTTCAGACCCCTTGGAGACCTCAATACTTCAAATCCAAAGACTCGTGTAATAACTTTCTACTGTCATTCCAGAATAAATCTCCTGTGCAGCTTATTAAACTGTCTTTGCACCTGCTCCAATCTAAGTCCATCTTTCTACTCACTGCAAAGATCATCGGGCACAACATTACAAATGAGGTTTCAGGGAGGCTTTAGGAAATGCTATTAGCATCTCTCTCTCTCTCTCCAAAAGTATCATGTCTAAAATGCATTGCAGAAGCACATTAGACTCACAGCAGCATCACACTGGTGGCTTAGAGCCATCTTGGTGGCATTATCACAGCACTTCACCTAATTCAGACTGCTACAACCATTAAATCATCTACACAACCTCCTATGATCTTAACAGATGTTCTTCTCGTTTTTGGTATTTGCATATTGAGATAAAGATAAGTGTGACCTGTCTCAGACAAGGCACTGAGGGCTTGCAGAGCTGAATTAGCAACTGAGACTTTCAGATTCTTAATGCTAAATATACACCTCTGAACCCCAGCAGCAAGCAGATGAACTACACAGTGCACAGTAACAGGCACTCTTGATACTCCACACCAAATGCCTGTGCTTGCACTCAAATATAATTTCTAAATGGATGGTTCTCCATGGCCACTTGTGTGGCTGAGGAGCCACACAAAAGATACCCAGAAAGGCCAAACCTCCACCTACTTTGTCTCTAGGACCTCAGCCAGCACTGAAAGTGCCTTTTTGTGGCAATTCCACCCAGACAAGTCACTAGGTGCTAGGCCACCTCCTCTCACATGTACTCGCTCTTAGCTGCCAGAGCGAAAGCTGCCCAGTGGTAACCACTTCTACAGAAGCCCACATCAACGCTCATATATTCTTCTGAAAAATGTATATAATAAATATGTATATAATGTATATGAGTTTATAATTTGAATGCCCTCTTTGTTCAAAAATTTAGATCATACTGGAAGTGTCAGTCTCCTGGTTTCACAAGAAAAAGGCACAGAAAATCTAAAAATGCAGGAGCACAAAGTCAAAGAACCATGACGGACAAAGGGGCTAACTGGTTGGTACCAAACAGCTTTGTGGTGCCTACACAAGTCAGTAGGTTTTAGCTACTCACATCATAGTGTTAGTTTCACTATTACAATCAAATACTCCCCAAAAAAAATCCTATCTTTGTGGAAAGTTTGCCCAAAATATGAGCATTACTAGAACTAGACAAAACAAGAACTACTTTCCCTTACTGCTCAGGATCTCTTATTTGCCAAGAAATGCCATTAATGTTTTGCAGTCGCATTCCAAAAAGTATTTTTTCTTACCAAGCAACTAGCAGTTCTAGCAGAGCCAGATCTGTCCTGTGAGCTAAGGACATGGGAGCTTTTTTCTATAAATAAAGCAAGCATTCTAGTCAAGCAGAACACTGCCTTCTCAGAAAATAAGTATCTTATCTACGCTCAAACTTGGTTTCTCCTTTTCACTCATTATCACATATATACCTTAACCATTTCCTGTTTAGATCCAACTTCACAGAGTAACCCACTACTGGTACTGGAAATAGCTCAGAAATAGCTAAAGCAGACAGGATAACTTCTGCTAATAGCCCATGGTGTAGAATTCAGTGCTTATAAAATTAAATACTGCAGCTGTGCACTACCTCAGAGAAATTGCAGACAACTCTCTACAGTGCTTCCACAGATGAAATATGCACCTTCTAGATATTTATGTTTTCAGAGCACTTTCATGCATTGCTGAAGGAAGGTATGGACCAGAAGCAACTGAATTGGCATGACCCAGCACGTTACTGCTGGCCAGCTGAGCTGAGTCAGCTACAGGAAGAGGCAGATACTCTTCACAGCTACCTCACTGCCCAGCAGCAGTGAGGGGAAAACCTGTCCATGCTGGCTTAAGTTTCATTTTACAACAGAAGTGATGAAAATCCATCCTACACCCAGTTCTCCCAAGGCTGATCATGACCCATCTCATACAAAACTGCAGCACCACTCAGCATTCTAATAAACTGCATCAGTGTAATTTGTCCCAGCTTGCAAAGATGGTTTTCTGTCCTCTGTGCTCATTATCAGGATCTGAATGTATCAATTTATCCCTTTGGTCTCTGATACTGGAAAAGGTAATGCTTCTCTAAAATTGCAGATAAATATCAGGCACAATTCTGGTGAGGTTCCTGGTCTGACACCTGGAATATAAAATACACATACTTTTGACTGAATGCATGCTTGACTTATATTGACAAAAAGTAAGGAATCTGCAAACCAGGACAATTATTTCCTGGTGTTTGCAGTTGGGATCTATATACATTATATATCAAAATTTCAGCATCCATACAACAAACACTACTAATACTAACCATTCATACTAACAGACACTAACATGGATACATCCTACTATCCACACTAACAGATATTACTTTTTACTTCTAATATGGAATCTACATGCAGAAAACTAGCAGCATATCCAGAAGAATTCAAAATTTACTTCTATCTGAACAAAATGTATGTACCTCTTATAAAGTCTCACCAGTAAAATCCATTCACATTCTTAATTGGAAAATACATTTGTCAAGATACATTTGCAAATAAGGCATACAGTTTGCATGTATACAGATACTGAGATCTTTGTAGGTATATGTACAAAAAAGAAGCATCACAGTTTGCAAGCAAAAATGAGCAGGCAGTGTTTCAAACTGACAATGTGATATGGTGTTATCAGGAAGGACAAGAATTACAGCGATTTACAGTAAATTACCCTTACTGGCCAGGGATAATACACAGTCATGAGACTAAATTAAGGAAGTTTGCGTTGCTGCCTTATGGTGCTTGATCTTTCAATTAACAACTCAAGAATACTGAATTATCTATATCTGAGCAGTGTTTTTGATGTTAGCATGAAAGAAAGAGGTTTTTCAGTCTCAAGAATACTAAATTATCTATATCTGAGCAGTGTTTTTGATGTTAGCATGAAAGAAAGAGGTTTTTCAGTCTCAAGAATACTAAATTATCTATATCTGAGCAGTGTTTTTGATGTTAGCATGAAAGAAAGAGGTTTTTCAAACCACAACACACTTGGACAAATTTTCATCAATACTTCCATTTCTAGTCACTAGGTCCCACTCATTCCTTCTGACTAACCTTGCAACTTTACTTTTTAATCTTTATATCCAAATTGTCAAAAAAAAAAAAAAAAAAAAAAAAAAAAACCCCAACACAGACC